>VWZG01000351.1:10563-27999 GCA_013396735.1 Grallaria varia
TTGCTGATGATGGTCTCAATCCCCTCATCTAAAACATCAATAAAGGTAAGTAGATATCCAAGACTGGGCAAGATGAAGCTGAGCTCTATGGAATGAAATTTGTTCTCACCAGTCTTGGGCCCTTATACAGTGTCATGGTGGTCTTAAGCAATAGTAGAACAGATTTGTTAGCATGGCATGGCTGGATAATTTGTGAAGTCTAAGCTCCATGAATGCTAAATCCTTCCAGGATCCTATCACCAGTTTATGAATTTTCTCTTCTAAAGGCAAATTAGGCCAATCTGCAGTGTTGGTGAGTCATTTTAGCTTGTGCCATCCATTACATAGAATCTACTTGCTAATCTAACATAGAGCTAAGTTCTAAAAGTACTCTAAATTCTATAATGAATCTGAATTAACCCCATCAACAACTTCTGGTGATCCATGCAGCCTACCCATAAAAAAATGTTTTTTCACATTTCCTCAGGTTTTGTTTCTTTTTAAACATACTAACAACAATCTGGACATTGAATGTAAAAGGGCTTTTTTGTTCAATAGGATGTTTTCCACTGTTACTACGTAAAAAACTGAATTTTTTTTCCAGAACACAGCACAATTTTCCATAACACGGCACAACTGTGTCAAGATTTGAGGCTTGGTATTTGTGACATCTTTTTAGGAAATAACTTTGAGCACTGGAAAAAAATCATCCAGAAGTGAACAGTTCATCCAGTCTCTGGGAAACATGACAATAAAGTGTGTTACCAGATAGAATGCAGTTTAATGATCTACTGTAACATACATATATCTAAAGTGCTCTTTGCTGCTTTTTTTGTTTGTTTCTCTTTCACTAGTACTCAGGCTAAAATTATTTTCCAATCAGTGTTTCAAATTCAGGGATAGAAACAGCTAAGTTTTATGTTTTAGACAAAGTGTTTTGTATTCTCCGTTAGAAAAAGCCCATGAGACTGCCTCCCAAATACTTCATTATTTTGACTGTATGCACACCTTACTGTATGCACTTACATGTGACTTGTCATCACCATCATCATGGCCAGGCTTTGTGAACGCAGGTTTGGGAAGGGCTCTACCCACGCTTGCTGCAAGCGCGCTGATGGCTAAAGAGGCTGATGTGAGATGGGCAAGTCTGGTTGCATCATGTAACTTGTACTTTGTCAATAAACACACACAGTCTAACACAGTCAGAATATTTTCTGCCAAAATAAGTCCAAGCTAGTACTTGTCTTCTGCTGAATTTCATCAAGGGAGAAACTCCAACTAGAGTGACTGAACAGTTGAACAAATATAAACACTCAGGGACCTGAGACACTGATTCATGATTTTGGATAGAAAACAGCTAAAAGCGATACCCCTCCCATCTCTGCATCAGGATGCACTGACAGGGCTAAATTCCAGATCTCCACTTGCCCTGCTGATTTTGACAATGGTTAGACTTGTTGGGTCATGGTAACAAAGCAAAGACTACTACAAGCCTTTCTGTATCAAGGAGTTGTCAGATGTCTCAAAAGCCCATATACCACCTTTCCTTTAAACAATGCAAGCACACATGCAAAGCAAACTAGTGATGGCGTGATGCATAGAGAGTATATCAACCATCTCAGTTCCATTCACAATGGAAAAATATTTTTACCACCAAAAAAACATAAAAACCAAACAAAACCCTCAAACAAAATAAAACCCCACTGCGATTATCGCTGATTGGCGCCTTTAGTTTCTGGAAACTGAACAAACCTCAAACAGACTTAGCTGTTCTCCACAGGTCAGCACTGAAGTGATTTAAAACCCTGGAAATCATGACATTCTCCTGTACTTTTGCATTTAGATTTCTCTTTTGTCCCTTAACCCCTTTGGGCTCGCATTTTCTTTCAAATTAGGTATGAGAAGTGTCTCTTTTCAGTGGCCTCACCATGAGATTATGTATATGCAGAAACAGAATCAGGGGAGACAAGATTCCCACTGTTTCCCGGCTCTCTAGCACATTGTGCTGTACAAAAAGCCAAGACAATATTGCCTCCTTCGGCCAGCAGAGGACGGTACCTCATCTGCGCAAGCGAGACCTGTGGCCGTGGTGATCACTGAGGTTTCTTTTGCAAATCAGCGATACTTGCTCTGCTTTCCAGAGGCTCAGGAGAAAGAAATGCAGCAAGATTATCTCGCATCACTTTGACTTGGACCACAATCTTCTTTACTTTATTTGTAAAGGGTCTTATTTATCCCATGGGAGGTTTTCCCGTATGAATTTAGGGCATGAAATTGTACTGGACAGTATGGAGACTGATCTCTCACTCTCTCTCTGCAGAAGAGTGATGGCACAGACCATAAAAACTGTGGTTTAGGGTCCAGTTCTGAGGAGCACTGGGATGAACTGCCATGGGAGCAATAGGACCAATTATGTCCCATGAATAGTTTTTGGGCAGCATTTTATACTGTGCATTTATACATCACTCTGTCCAGCTGTTTTGCAGTCAGATGATCATTCTCAGCCTCTCACAGCTATATGGCTCATATTTATCTTTTTGACATGCTCTTTAGCACATGTGTGACAAATGTACTCTTACGCTCACCTGGGAGCTCACCTAGTGAGACTTGTAGTGGTTTCTTGTGGCAAACATATTTTTCTACTGGGAATGGGACCAAGATCAAACAGCTTTTGGTTAAGGAAATTTATAGGCATTAAAACACAGCAATTCTTCTGGAGTGGATTCAGGCCTACAAATAAAAAGATGCATGACACTATTTCCAATCTCTTTATCTTGCAATTTCTTTCTAAATTGCAGTTCAACACAACACTTCACCACAATATGTTATGGGTAGTTTTTATTTTCGTAACACAATTGCCAAAAACAGAGCTGCAAAATGAGTGAGATTTGGTAAGTAGTATTGCAATTATTAAAAATGGAAACTATTTTAACCAACACAGTTAAAATATTATTAAATTAGGGTAACTCATTTCTTCCTAAACATCTATGTCATCATAGGTGATCCAGTGGCCAAGTATTTGGCAAACCCTTCCTGTGAAGGATCTAACAACCTCACTACAAATTTGTAAAACAACATGACAGAATTGTTCCCTTTCCTGTAATAAAATCAAAACAGTGAGGAATAGAGTCTAAGGATGAACATTGATACCAAAAACTCAGGAAAACTGAAGTACTCTGCTGAGAACAGGTCAAACACTCTACAGAACTAAGCACCTCACAGTGATATAACGAGACTTACGAAACCTCAGCAAGTCACTGTTTTTCAAAACTGGGATAGACTTCAATATTTCTCCCACTGGGAGAAATCAAATAACTTTTAGATTGAAAGCAAATAACATTCCAACCCTGACCGAACTGTCTATGATAGCTGAACTGTATTTGTGAAACACATTTTCCTACTTGAATTCAAATTAACATTGCTGAGGGAGGTGCTGTGTGACCTGTGTTCATGTTGACTAATTGAGGCCAACTAGAAGGTGAGGGGACATTTATATGATTGAATAAAAATACAGAGAAACCAACTGCTCTTTAAAATTGTCAGAAATACTACCTTTGGGTAGTAGAAAATCAGGTCACTTAAGAAATCAGTCTGCTTCAGGCTTTTTAGCAATACAGGAAACATTGAAATACTGGGCAAGTTTGCAGATGACACAAAACTGGGAGGAGCTGTTCACTCCCTCACAGGCAGGGAGGCCCTGCAGGGAGACCTGGACAGATCAGAGGGCTGGGCAATCACCAACCATAGGAAGTTCAACGGATTCTGCACCTGGGATGGGACAACGTTGGATGTTCGTACAGGCTGGGGACTGAGATGCTGGAAAGCAGTGCCATGGAAAGGGCCCTGGGGGTCCTGGTCGATGGCCAGTTGAATGTGAGTCAGCAGTGCCCTGGCAGCCAGGAGGGCCAACCGTGTCCTGGGGGCATCAGGCAAAGCATCGCCAGCCAGGCAAGGGAGGGGATTGTCCCGCTCTGCTCTGCACTGGGGTGGCCTCACCTTGGATATTGTGGGCAGTTTTGGGTGCCACAACACAGGAGAGATATGAAGCTCCTAGAGAGAGTCCAGAGGAGGGCAACAAAGATGGTGAAGGGCCTTGAGGGGAAGCCGTATGAGGAGCGGCAGAGGGCACTTGGTGTGTTCAGCCTGGAGAAGAGGAGACTGAGGGGAGACTTCATTGCAGTTACAACTTCCTTGTGAGGGAAAGAGGAGGGGCAGGCACTTCACTCTTTTGATCAGTAAGAGGACTTGAGAAAGCAACATGAAGCTGAGTCAGGGGAAGTTTATGTTGTATATCAGGAACAGTATTTTCACCCACAGGATGGTTGGGAACTGGAACAGGCACCCCAGGAAACTGGTCACAGCACCAAGCCTGATGGAGTTTAGGAGGCATTTGGACAATGCTCTCAGGTGCATAGTGTGATTCTTGGGGCTGTTTTCTGCACCGTCAGGAGCTTCACTCAATGATTCTGGTGGGTGTCTTCCAAGTCTGAACAATAAATGATTCTATGACTGGTCCCAGAAAGAAGGGCTGGGGCATTTTGGACATGGGAAAGGAGACATAGGAGTAATACAAAGAAGCAGGAGAGGCATAAAAACTGTTGGAGGCTGGGATGACTGTATGCTGCTGGGAAGAAGCCTAACCTTGTAAGGCAGGGACAGCTTTGCATCAAGCAGTTTCTTGCGATATACAGCAGCCCTTTTAAACAGTTTTGTCCCAAGGTATGAATGTTACCTAAGGCAAATCTAGAAATATCCAACCTATTTATAATCCATTTAAAGCCTTGTCATTTTGGTTAGAGCTCTGTTTCAATAAGCCTGGACAATCTGGAATTAACCGAGATGTTTGAGCACTTTGTGAAAAACAAAACTCATGAGTCTGTACGTCTTAAACATCTGAAGTGCTTCCAAGAGCAGTAAGTAGCAGCGGGTTTTGCTACTAAAACTGAGTGGAGATGCCCTTTGGTGAGTTTGGCATGGGTTGTTTTTTGTGTTTTTTGTTGGTTTGGTTTTGTGTTTTGTTTTTCTTTATTTCTTAAAAAAACCAACAGTTTGGGTTAACTTCACCTTTTCTGCTCCAGGGCTTTCTCTGGTCGGCTTCCTCCATCTGCAGTTTCATAGCAGAATAAATCCAGCATTCAAGTAGATGTTCAAAAGGCAAGATAAACAGGTAAGAGCTAAGAAATACTCAGAAATAAATTAGTATGGAGCTTCTCTAGCCTGATTCAGCACAGCATTTATATTCCTGTTTTATGAAGGAAAGTTGCATGCTCATAAGGAGAACACCTATCCTTGTACTATAATCTTAAGTACATAAGTTACCTTTACAAAGAGAAAAACCCAAGCTCAAGCTCTATTTGTCTTTGAAGTATACTGCATAATTTCTTCTTTGTCAGTGAAGATTCTTCTTCAATATAAAATTTTGGAGGAATGTTGCTATCAGCAAACAGTTGATATTTAGAATTTTTTAAAAAATAATGAAATAACAATTCAAATTATTTCCAGCATGATCAAGGGGTGAGAATGAGGTTTCCTGCCCTCAACTGGAAGAAGACAGTGGGGGCAACATGTTAAAATGATGAAAATTCATCTGGGAAATAAAAATTAGCCCAACTTAAACCAAAGAGCTGAGCAGATATTTCTATAATTTGTCTGCAGGGAAAGTTTTAACTCAATGAGACATTCAAATATGCGTTTTGTCCTAGATAATCTGACATTAGAAATGTTAGCTACAGGAGCCAAAATTCTAAAGTTCTAAAGTTCTTTGTGGTTTTACCAATATTACCTTCCTGATGAAATCTAGCAAGGAGCATTGGTCAGCATAGTGACAGTAATGTTACAAAGAGGAATGCTGAAAATGAAACAAAAGCTTCAAAATTGTACTGTCTGTCTCTTAATGCACAAACTCAAAATTCTGTTTTGCTACAGGGCAGCACTTTTCTATCATCCAGGTGCAGGGGAAAAGCATTTATCTATGGGGAATCCTGCCAGCCATCTGGCTTACCTGACATGATCTGTCCTGCCCTCCACATCTGGGAAGTTCTGGTGGGATACACGTTGATGGAACTAGGGAGGAAGCAAGCGGACTATTCTCTGAATGAACTTTCTGAACAGATCAGTTACTCAGAGGTGGCCCTCTCTCCCCCCAGGCCATTTCTTCTCCACTACACACTCTGCAACACGACTGTAGTCTCAGCCTAATACAAAAAGTCTGTGTGCTTGCTTTGGTGTCTACCTAATAATTTGTGTGGAGAATGCTTTTAGTCAAACCCTGCAGGCACATTGCTGATGCCAACAGTTTATTAAAATTGGTGTGATTATTCTGGATGGTATTTGAGGATAGACGAGGTTGCTTTGTCTAATTATGAAAACCATCTTAGAACTCAGAAATTTGAAAGGTTTGAATGCTAGGTTTAAATGTTTATGCCTTCCTCTTCTTGTGATGAATTGCAGCAAAAACTGGTAGAGATAGAGAAGAAAAGTTAGAATGAAATAGAGAAGGGGAAGAAAAGTTAGGATGAAACAGGGCAGACACAGTGAAAAATACAGAAGGGTACTGTGAAAGCGGAAAGAGAGAGATGAAAAGAGGGTCAGATTTTAATGTCAAGCATAGCCACAAAAGGATTTTCCATCAATACTGAGTGGATGGAACCCAAACTGTACTTCATTGGAAAAGAGAGTGAGGGTAAAGGCGGAGCCAAAGAAGTGCAATGCAAAGGCTTTTACTATAAAGCACACTTTGCAAACTTTCATACATCCAAGATGACCACTGTAGCCCAAAGCAAAGACAAATATCTATCCTGCTCCTGCATCTGGAGGCTCTGCCTGCACTGTGAGCATCCACACTGCATTGCTTCATCACATGCCAAGTCCTTAGTCCTCCAGCATGCGCTCCTTACTTCTATAACAAAATATGTTGCTCCTTGATACGTTTGCTGTGTTGCAGCGTATGTTGCTCATGACACATAGTTTTCAGTGGTAACCACTGATGGAACCTCGTCTAGAATTTTGGGTGCAGTCAGGATCTGCTGAGCGGAATTCCCACTGGAAAGGGTTCAGAGAGGAGGGTTCTAACAGAGCTAAGCAATAATATCAGAGCAAGGCTGAGAGGGGTGTAGCTGGTGTACACATAATCTGAGGGAGAAGAGTGATTTCTGGAGAAGAACTTCAACTCAGTGGAAAAAAAATGCTATGAGCCAGTCATTTCCCTCGTGTCATCTGGGAATTACAGTAGTCCTAATAATCTGAGAAACAATTCCCTGGGAACAGCTTTGCCATTAGAGCAGTGAAGACCAAACCCCTAACCAATCTACATCTATAGCTTGATAAATTTATGCAAAAGAAAGGAGTAAGAAACAACAATTGCAGAGAATTGCTTGATGACAGTAATCTCTACATTGGTGTGATCTTCCAAATTTAAAAGTGACACTTTTTGCATTTTTTAGGTCCATAAGAAAAATGACAAATAACAAAATATCTGCAAGTAACTTTTGCAGTTTACCAATAGATTTTATTTTATATGTTTAATACACTGCATTAATTTTGCATGGTTCTTTTATTTTGATAAATCTCCTGTGGCATCACATGAGCTTTTGTATGCATTAGAGCAAGCTGATTTTTTCAATCAAGAATGCAGTGCCATCCAAAATTTCAAGTTTGTCAGACAATACCTATTTTCCATTAAATAATTTTGCCCTCAGTAATTGCACAAAATGGAAATTAATTACTGACAGAGTGTTGTCTAAGGTTCTTCATCATTTTATGCAAGACTCTAAAATCCATTTTTTATACTGGTACAACGTTGACTTTATCCCCCATACTCTCTGAATCTTTCCTAATGACTGAGGATGCACCTTTAATAGATTAGACAGCTCTTCAGCAACATTCCTTCAAAACTAATGGCAGTAAACAAGTTAGTTCCTGCAGATATAATGTGTTTAACTTCAAAAGTTTTTGTTGAATAACCTCTTGGATTAGTGCTGGAAATGGGAGGATTTTATTGTCACTTGAAGAAGCAAATACATCACCCAGATGGTTTCCAAATGCAGAACCCAGAATTCAAAGTGGATTGAATATCTCAGATAGCACATCCTGTGAATCTGCCATTATTCTCTCTTAAATACCAAATGACAAAAACCTGATGTTCTTAAATGACAACCCAACACATCCCAAGTGGTAGAGTTTGCCAGGGCTTCAGGAAGAGATATTGAAAGTACTGTATTTCCACTATTTTCTGTGTTTGTAGGCATATTTCTTCTTCTTGACCTCATGACTACCAAGAAGTGCTTTAAAACAGAGCAGTAATTAGAAAGGAAAGAAGAGGGACATTCCCAGCTAAAGAAATATTTGTTTAGTGATGGAAGTGGAGTTGGTATTGTCCTTTTACGCTATCCTGAAACATAAATGCACCATCTTCTCTCTTTGATAAGGTTCATTGGACAGCAGCTTCTGGGAAATTTTTCCTTTTACTGATTGAATTACTTTTTCTTGTTTTGCTTTTTGTCTTTGCAGTTGATGTAGAGCCACACAGTGTCCCAGATGGTCAGCCTGGGAAACAGACATGGATGTTTTCAAAGAGACAATGTTGGTTTCCTTTAGACTCTGAATGATCTCCTCCTCCCAGCACCCCCATCACCACCCATTCACAGATTCCAACCCCCATAAATGTAGTATTTAAATACAGGAAGGAAGCTGGGCCACAACTTGAAGCTGACTAAGGACACAGGGAACTATGGCTGGCATTGGGGGAATATAATTTAACAGAGTCCAGTACCATTGTTTGCAGCACAGACAAAACCAGCTGGCCATGTTATGCTTGACTGAGAACTAGACAAGGGAGGGAGGATCATATGTGAATAGGAAGTGGAATGAAAGGAGATGAAGAAAGAAAGCTGACGTTCTTAAGACAAGGACTGAGAAAGAGAAAAGTGATGGAAGCCCTCCTGGATATTTTAGTCTATGCCAACAACAGCAAAATTCATCACCCCTTTCTGCCTTTGTGCAAAATATAGAAACAAAAGAGATGTTTTGGTATAAACTTGTCACAGAGGAAATAGAGATATGCTGCAACAAGGTACTAACCTGGTGGACTGTGCACAATAGTCTTACAGATATTTCTTAAAAACCAGATATACACCAGTAAGAAGTCCACCTTTATTATTTTATTACTCATTCTGACTTGATAGTTTTACTACTATGTAAGCAAATAGGTATTTGAGTTTAATTTATGCTCTTGAAGTTGAGAAAAGTGAAAGAAATGGAGATTTGAGCTCAAAATCAGTTTCACAGCAATATCAAAATTGAAGTGTTGTTAGTTCTTAACGTTTAGATAGGTTTGTATAACTTCTAGTCACTTCTTCCTACCCCTGAATAAAAAGAAAGAAGTATTACATACTATGTGAAATTCTTTGATGCTTATGGAAGCAAGTCACTAAATAAATGAGGGGTGCGATTACAGGAGTATGAATTGATACTACATGGGTTGACATTGGATTGTTTTTCTAGGAGAATTTCACTATATAAGTAGTGCCAAGGAATATTTTCTTCTCAGTATATGTTTTCTCTACCGGGGTGGGGCAGGGGAGGGTATAAAAGGGAAAGGGGGCAGGAGAGGGGCAATCACAAAACAAAATCGTGAGAAAAAATTCAAAACCGTCAACACCTATTCCTTTGTTTCAGGAATGGAGCACTTTTACAGCACACTAAAATATGTGACATAATGGTGAGTGTATAGGAAAAATGGAATATAGTTAAATATTTGCTGATAAATTAGGGTACAGTACCAAGAAATCTTCCAAACTGCAATTCAACACTTTGTTTCTGTGGAGTACAGTTTTACAACCACATTTCCTCAGAAAATGAGACATACACAGATATGCTTTCTCCTTCCTACAAGTTCATTGGCCGACATGACAGAAGTATACTAGGCTCGGGAATATTAAGTGTTTACAAACACCACGAAGATCAGCAGCTGGTAAAAGTAGAAAGAATCTCTTAAATGCCTCCACAAAGGGAGGACGGACTGCAGTGCTGCTGCACTGGCCCTTAGCATTCAGTGCAGAGGACTCAGGCAGAGCTGGCCATGGTGGGAGAAGCAGGACCTGTGAGATCAAAGGAAGCTTGCAAAAGAATTAAACTAATTGTGGCAAGTGTGGCGTAGAAGGGTAAAACATCAATCCACTGAAAAACAGAGTTCATTAATTTGAACATTTACAGAACAAGTATGGAACAAATTGCTTTGGTTAGCAGTTTTGATTCGACAGTCCCTAATGAGAATTCAGTTATAGTAGAAAAATTATGACTTACAGTTCAACAGTTAAGTGCTTTCCTTCTTCAGATGCACTGTATCAGACTAGGCTCTTTTCTGTTGCTCACATGATGTTAGTACGCAGAGGGTGACAGTCAAATAATGTTGCTCCATATGCAGAAAAGGCTTAAAGAATTTCCTGCAGTCAATGAGATATCTGCTGTTCTAGCACATACCACAAAATGTTACTACATCTCAATGTGATTTAGCATGGTCTTAACGAAGGTATTTGGCAGTTTTTCTGGTCTGGCACACTCCCTTGAAATCCAAGCACATCTGCATTTTCCTTTACATGTCATTCTGTTTAAATGGGACCAAAACTCCTCCACTAACTTCTATGCACAGCAGGTGTTAGGTGCATAGCACGTGTACGTCAACTCTATGAACATGTAAATTATCCCTATTTTAGCATCTTTCATGTGCAGATGTTAAAGCTGCATAGTGAAAACAGACAAATAAGATCACTGCCTTCTACAAACCCTACATAAGCAGGACTGGAGGAAGGGCCTCTGCATGGCTGCAGCAGAAGCAGAGGCAACTGCTAGAAAAGTGTTTTGGTTTTCTGGTGGAGGGGCCAGCTTGCACAAACCTGAAAATTTTTTCTGCAGTGATTGCAGAGGAGAGACAAGTAGCAGCACAAAGGAAAACAATACCCCTTTTCAGCAGGCTCCGTGATGGAGATGGAGTTCCTCTCTTTCTCCACATAACTCTTGGTCATGTTGAACTCTAGCTGCTTTCTCCACACAGCTTGTTTTCATTTGAATATTAAGTTCCCCATCAGTTCTTGTTCAGTCCCCCACAGGAATCAGTAATAGGTTTTTAATTGCTCATTTAGTGAATAAGAAAAATTAGATAGCCTGAAAAAGGCTTTGATGGTACTTAAAAGGTCTTGCGTTTACTCTGAATATGAACTAAGCTGAATTCCTAGACTGACTAGTCACCCACTGAACTCTGGCAAGGTTTCAAAACTTAGACCATCTTTCCTAATCCTGACTCTTAGGAAGCCCTGATTTTCACTGCAAGCAAAAATTGAAATCCTGCCTTTCCTGCAATCCAAACTTCAGATTGTACCAGGCACAGAGCTGATGCTGGCCACATTTTACTCAAGACTGGTCTCTAAAATGCGAAAGAAAGTGGCTTAATGATGGATGTAATGCTAGTAGCTACCTTGAACCTTCCCGAGAAAAACTTTTTGCAGGACTCAGGATAATCTATTTAATACCAATAAAGTTCTGTTGTAATATATGGGGGAAATGGAAATGAAATAACACGTCGTGTTGTGTGATCCTCTGTATTCACATTTTACTGAGATATCCAAAGACAGCTAAACAGATCTGAGCAAATCAAGGACTTTGGTTATCCATAGACTCATTCAAATATGAAATTCTTGCATTTTAAAAAGGAATGACATTTTCTATATTTGGAAGGAAAAGGAAATAAGACACTGCGCTGAATTAAAAAGATTAGCATTTTCAGCAGAAGCATTTTCTCCTTCTAGTACTTGGCAGCTGTGCCTGTACTGAAACAAAATCATCACTGGCATATTTAAAGCTAAGAGACCACATTCTCTGATAATAGGGTGTAAGCAATTTTGCCAGAGTTGTCTGCATTCAGCCATTGGTACCTCACTTTAATGCCCAGAAATCTGTCTTGAAACGAAGTGCTTAAGCAGAGCCACAGCAAAACTCCACACCAACATGTGTTCAAACTGGAGAGACAAGAGCTGGGATCTGAGAAACTTGGCCTGTGGGTCCCATTGTAATTCAAAGCTGGGCTCTGGTGATATTTTCTGAATGCAAGGTTTTGACCAAGCAGAAAAGCAGGTGTAGAGCTTAGACAGTAATCTAGTCACTTGACAATCTTTCTCTGCTTCTAGGGAACTCAGAAATATCAGTTCAGCTGGGACATCACCTCTGTTCAAGACTTCCAGATCAAAGCTACCAAAAACCTTGCACTGAAGAAAGCCATGTGGAAACAGTTTCTGTCAGTAAAGACATTGGGACCATAAATCGTTTTTCAATCAGTCAAGTTGCCTTGCTTTTCTAGCTTCAGTTTAAATATTTGCCTCCCAAGCTTCCCAGTGAAACAAGCTTTAGAAAGGCCTACATTGTCATGCAGCTGTGAAAGACACATCTCATTTCCAAGGCAGTAGGTAATGATTAAGGGAAACTGATATGAATGTAAAATGAAATTATGTTTACAAGTTGCTCTCAGGACTCATCTTAGCTTTCAGAGGCACTGGAGAAATTGATGTCAAGCTTATGCTAAGTGGCCCCTTCTATTTCCGTAGAACCTAAGGCAAAACGCCCATCAGCCTCAACAGGTGCAGGTTAACACGTGGCATTTTCAAATCACAACTCCACCCTGCTTTAGGGTCAATATTCTCAGCGTGTGATATTATCCTACCTACCTGAGACCTTGTGTGGAGAGTATTCTGCTGAACTGCTTAGCTGCCATCAAAAGTGGCACAGATTCAGTTATGTTTCAGCTATCTAATTATGCATCATCTTTCCTTGTGTCTTGAATATTACAAAGCAAGATATCTCATGCAGGACAAGTTGTTATAAATCACATTATACAGCCTATACTAGAAACACTGGATTAAAAACACTCATGCCTTTCTTAAAAGGTAATTTATATTTATTTCCTTATTTCCACTTTTAATTTTCAGCCCTGAAGCACCCCAACTCTTTTCCAGTTACTTTCCAAATTCATGTATCATATTCTTGATCTTTGTTGGTGGCAAGTTGGAAGCATTTGTTTTTAAATAGTGACTGTCATTTTTATTTAACAGTAATGACACTCCTTTTTCATGGCCTCAGAAATTACATTTGTAACATATAGTCAGCCATCTAACCTAGCACCAGCAACAGAAGGAATCAGTTATCTGCAACAGGGAGTCCAGTGCACTTGGAGTTCATGCTTCACAACAAGTGAAGATAAAAAAAGAAAAAAAAAAGAACAAAAATACACCAAAATGCAGCCACCCTCAGGTATGTATCCCTGATCACTATAGATCCAGAGCTTTCAGGGAACATCAGGATACCTGTAAACTGAAAATCAGTGCATATCAGTTTGTGATTTCACGTGAAATGTTATAATAAGTCTTTGATCTGTTGACTGATTGTCTGTGGACTTCTTAGAGATGATTTTTTTTACACATCAAAAACACAGGCAACAAAATTCAGTAGTAATTACATTCTTGGGCAGTTGGTGTGTCTTTTTAGAGCAGCACAGAGAATTATATTAGCTGTTGGAGCCATGTCGTACGGACTTGATATTTAGGGGGTAACCTGCAGTGTCTAATGCTTTACAGTAAATACTTCGGGGAAGAAAATTCAGGGTAAACTACTTAGATCATTTTACTGACAGCAGTCTACAAAAGGCTAGACCTGATGGTCATATATGAGAATGATGTGGTCAAAATAGGTTTGTACGTTTGGGCAATTCCTCCTAACAGGAAAGTTCTTAGCTGTTATTGCTTTCTACATGCAATGTTAAACCAGCAGTAATACTGACTGACCTGTAGGTGCTTCATAAAAACTTCCAAACTAAGATAAGGTGAGCATGAATTCCTGCAGAAACTTTATCCTGACTAGTACAGATCGGTTACGAGTTGTTTTACGGAGACTTTTTGGAGTAGGAGCAAAGCTTTTTTCCACCTTGATGAGCAGAGAATCTATCAGCATGCAGCTGTCCCTAACAGACCGCTTTGTCAATACAGGTACATAGGCAGACATCTCCATGTTACATGATGCCCCAGGACTCTTGCCTGGATACCTTAATTTACCATGTTTGACAAGAGGAAATAAAATTCTCTAATCATGCTTTTGGCATGCTTGCCTTGTCTTGTTTGTGCCATCTGAGGCAAGGGGGTTTCTCCTGTAAAGGTTTAATTCTGAAGTCATTTGTCATATACAGCTCGACTGACTGAGTAAAGCTCACAGGAGTCAGAGATAAGCCACTACTAGCTGGAGCCTCTGAAATGCAGAATGATAAACAGAAGTGAACAAAACTGAGCCCAAACAGATGATGTACAGAGAACGGTTATTTCTACTTTTTTGCCAGAACTATTCCTCAAACTAAAGGCCGTGATTTAAAAGGAAGAAAGAACAAGGGGGAAATCTGAACTGACAACAGTTGCTGTTTCAGTAGTAATGAAAGTGATGTCTGTATGACTACAGCCTTCTGTCAGGCCCTTGAGTATTGCAATGGCAGAGGTGGCCAACACTTACACAGGGTGTGAAGGAAAAGAAGTGGGGCTGGAAAAAAATCTTCATAACTGTGACCTGAGTCTCAGCATTCAACAGTCAGGAACAACCCAGTTGTCAAGTTTACCCTTGATCGGATCAGCTCACATCCTCTCATTCTCTACCTCCATGCACACATTTATTGTATGTTATTCTTGTTGGGGTGAAACCTGCACCATCCACATCTCTTGTCTGTTTTACAGTCCTCTCCTTCGGTCTCCTTTGCCTCAATTTCTTAACTATATCATTCTGTCAAACTGTGTCTTATCCACACACTGCTTGCAAAGCAATCTCCTGAGACTGGGATGATTCAGCTGTGATTCTACCTCAGTTGGCATGTCTGCTTCGTGTTTTTCTCTACAAAGCTTATCTGAATCAACTACAAACTAAGCCTGTTTAATTTAGCCCACAATTAGCTAAATAGTATTGATAGCATATTTTTTCACATATTTTATTAGCATCATAGCTTTTTTTCTTATTTCTCATGTTTAACATAGTACAGAGGACTATACCATATGTTCCATCTCCTATATAATACTTTTGACTGCAGATGGCAGTGGCTATCTTGAAGGCAGACATAAATAATTTGGGAGGATAATGTATTAATTCGTAAGATTTTCTGCTAAATTTATCGAGGAAAGCAGGGTGGTTTCTCTCTCTTTAGCACATATATACATGTATGCATTTCCTATCTTTGGAAACTAGAGATTTTCTCATCATCCATTTAATCCTACTAAAATGTCTACTCTTAAATCCTACTAAAGTTGTCTAATTTTAGTAATATTTTGCTGCAGTGAGTATCACAAGCTAATTATACCTTATCAGCAGTGGTGGGAAAGAAACCCTCCTTTTTCAGAGATTAAGTTGTCCTATCAACGCAGACATTGCACAGACACCTGAGTCTTTCACAGCACTCAAAAAGCAATTGAAGACATTTGTCTCTGCTGCTGTTTTGTGCACTTAAAGGTGTAACAGGAATGTTATAACATCCTGATAACTGCCAGGAACTCTCTCACATGCAGACAGGTGCAGTCAAGTCTGTTGACTACAACAAAAAAGTATTTGGTTTTAATTAAACTCAGTGGCAATGTGTCACTGTAGAGTAAGAGCACTGAACATCTTTTCTCAAGACAGATGTCCCACAAAAATGGGTTATTTAGTTTCTGTAAGCCCTGGAGAAAGACTTCAAAACAAAGCTTAAATCAACTACTTATACGTAGGCCCTATGGGGAGATGTAATGAAATGTGCTCACCCCTGTGCTCCATGCAATGTAAAAGCAATGGAGGACTGTGGGGTTTGAATCAGCCATCAGGCAGTTCCCACTTTATTCTCTAAATGGAGCAGTAAGATTTATATTGACATAGTAAAATAAACATTGCTGCAGCATTGATGCTACCTGTCAAATTTCTCCCTCCAATACATGCCTACCTTTCCTGATGAAAAAAAGTGAGAACTGCTTGTATAGTAGCCTAATTTTCTGCCCTTGTCTGCTATGACTTGTTCAAAAGCCCGGAAAAATCAATGGGAGTTTTCCCCCATGGATTTCTAGCTGACTTGTGATCAGACCTGCAGCGTTCAGTGTGTGCTATACCAAAGCTATCATTGGAGTGGTTATCATTGCCCAAAGTGACTACAGCTGTACTAGGAAGCTACGTATTTAGTCTCCTTATGGTGCAGGACACACGGTCATCTTCAGTTATAGATGTGTCACATTAGCTCTTTTTGCCTCTATTTTCTTTGTTAGATAGTCAATACTGTCATTTATGGTGTTGGACTTCATCACACACAGGTAGTAACTCTGTTTAGGCATAAGCTGCAATCTCCATTAGCTTGATTCAGACAGAAAGAGAATCTGTACAGTTATAGAATTGCTGATATGCCATCACAGTCAGCGCTTGCATTGAGTGAGGTGGGAATGGATCTGGTCTCGCATTAACAGTCAGAGAAAACATTTGCTGAGGAATCCTGTACAAATACAGGCCTAGGGGTTCTTCGTCATTGAACTGGTTCTGTGTGAACCATCTGGAGCACTGGAGGAGTCATTGCGTAGGAGTATCAGTATTGGCCCTTACCTCCACCGGTATGGATCTGAGGACAGAACAACCTTGTTTACTTTACCTGCTTTTGAATAATCCACTTAACGAAAGACTGGGTAAGGGCAAGCCTACAGAAAAGGCTGTGGAAAGATGGGCTGCAAAAGGCCAGCCCTGGATTATCACAGCGGCAAAGCAGCACTGCAGTCCTGAGTTTTTTACCACCTTTGTGATGAGGGAAATAAGGAAAAGGAAGGCCATAAAGGTGCTGAATGGTCTAGAGGGAAGTTGTATGAGGTCACTTGATTTGTCCAGCCTATAGAAGAGAAGACTGAAGGGAGACCTCATCGCAATCTACAACTTCCTCCTGAGGAGAGGTGGTGGGGCAGGCTCTGATCTCTTCTGTCTGATGAAGAGGACTTGAGGAAATAGCATGAATCTCTGTCAGAGGAGGTTTAAGCTGATTAACAGGCAAATATTCTTCACCCAGAGGGTGGCTGGGCACTGAAGCAGGCTCCCCAGAAAAGTGGTCACAGCACCATTTGGACAATGTTGTCAGGCACATTATGTGATTCTTGGGATGGTGCTGTGTAGCACCAGAAGCTGGACATGATGATCCTTATGGGTCCCTTCCAACTCAGGATATTCTATGATTCTGTGAAATGTTTGTATTTTTGTATTTATTATATAGTCATTGTAGTTGCCTTTGCCACTTTCTAAGAAGTATAAACAAGACCATGAAGAGTTAAAAAACCCAACATGTAAGTAGAGCCAAGGTTCATAGCTATTTATGAAATCACAGGAATGGAAGTAGATCAGGAGACTAGTGGGTACAAAGTTATAGCCTATATGAGTCTTCTCCACGGACGC
>VWZG01000352.1:6330-33406 GCA_013396735.1 Grallaria varia
ACATGACCCCTCAGGTTGGGTGTGAAGGTGTTAATGACTCCTGGAGGGGAGTTATCACACCTGAATCATTGGTGTGAAGACAGGGAACCTTCTTATCTCCGTTTTCCCATGCACACAGTTCATAGCCTGAGGTGTCAGGTGTGTCCTGGGCAGCTGTTGCAAACGATGCATCATTAACAGTTCATGATAAATGGCAGAGAGGGTATGGAATACACAGTTCCAGTTACATTCACATAGTGATAAACTGGTCCCAGCCACTATAATTAGGACAAGGAGATAACTTGGACTAAAATAAAAAACCCCAATGTTTTTCTGTCAGTAAAGTTGTCTTTAAGGCCATACAAACTTATTATTTTTGGTGATTAATAAGTACCGCACTGTCATTAATGTGATTTATTTTCTTTTTTTTTTTTTTAGTAGAGAATTTCTGTGATTGGTTGGTGTTAAAATTAGGGTGGTGACTAGGCTGTGTTAACCTACTTTCTGATTAGCCCATTTATTTTCCCTCCTGACATTTTTTAATTTATTTCTGCACCAGTATGGCAGATCACTACTTTCTTCCCTACAAAATTAGTGTTATTTGTCTAGGGATGTATTGAACAATGTCTGACCATTTGTTTTAGCTGTGAAACAGGTACCTGGAAGAAGAATTTGGTTAGCATTTATATTGTCATTCACAGCATCTGTCTTTTCGAACATCACACCAGGTAACACGCAAAAACAAGCTTTGTGAAAAAGTTCACAATGTTGGTTTGCAGGTCATTGGATAAAATGCAGCAGTTTGTGCTACTAAAGATAGTAGAATAAATATTTAGGATATTATTCACTCAGTTTAAAACCCGAGTTCTCCTGGGTTGCTCATGGATGACATTGATACATAAAATTACTGAAAAAAATTACACTAAAATGACTCAAGTGTCTGGTTTTACTTGGCTTTTATAGTGAAGCTGAAAGGAAAGGAATTGAAATTCCCATAATTTTGAAGCAGAAAGTCAGTGCCTTGTTCTGCAGCAGACTTCCTGCTGACAGCAGAGGAAGCAGCACAAAATGCTTCCTCCCCTATTTTCGAATTCACTGTTCTCAGAAATCTGTCATGCTCCCCAACCTTTTAATCTTATCACCCTCCCCAAACATTGTATCTTTCTGTAACATTCGAAGAACAATGGTACATTTCTGGATAGCGTAACTAAAACATTTGCCTATGTACTTTTAGCGCAAAGCAGTGAGGTAATAGACCAATTAAACCATCTCTCTCTGTGGATCTGCAGGAGCTTATCTGTGAGTCAGTCTGCGGTTGTGCTGGAAGCTACACCAGTAAATACAGAGGCATGTCGTATTTGGTTATGTAAAAAGGGAACTAAAAGACAGCTAGCTAAGAATGTTAATTATATTGTCTGCTTTTGTGATGCTGACGATACTCAGAAGTACAGTTAAACTCAGAGGTTATCTTTGCTTTCTTACTTAGCACATGGACCTCTACCTTTGATTTCTCTATCTGCATTCTGTTTGATATTTCAGACACTCACTTAGTCCCTGGAAGGGAAGCTTCAAACTTATCATGAACTTACCAAAAAATCCAAGTGTTTGTATAAGTGTAAATGCACTAGAGTAGTTACTCTCAAAAATATGAAAAATGCTTACCTTGGATTTACCAAATTAATATAAACTTTAGAACTAAAAATCTTCCATTTTCATGATTTCTGAGAAAATATTCAATTCACTTCTACAAGAGTTTATGAAGGGTCCATTTCATTTAAGAGAAGCTGCACATATAAGAAAGTTACAGATAGAAAATTACATTAGGCAAATTACGTATTGATAGATAGCAACATATATATATATATGCACATATATACAAATGACAGCAAAGAAAAAGTGCATATTTAACAAGCAATCTAGATACATCCAAGAACAAATCTAGGGAATGAGTTTGGACAGTGATTAGAGAAGCAAAGGAATGAGACAGGACGGTTCATTTATTTACCCCTGGACAGAAGACATAAGTGATCGGCATTCGCATATAGCCTAGAATCACATGGAAAAAAAAAAGAGGTGGTAGAACTTCCTGGGAATGATCTATCTGAGAACAGGGTGTGAACTACCTTTAAGGTGGTATCTTGGTACCTTAACTCCCTGATGAAATAAGCTTAAGGGAAGAGAAAGCAACCAAGAAGAGCTGTTTCAAAAATTTCTTTCTGATTATTCAAAGGACAAGTCCCCTATAAGTAAAACAGCTGCCACAGGGGAGATTTCTGCTTGAGAAATTGCCGTGTTTATTCAGCCTGACAATGATCTCTTTCCTGTCTACCTTTAGCCCATTGTTAATGAACCAGCTCAAAGGAGGGAAACAAACTAGAGGATCACTTTCCCTCTTCATGCCAACTCTCATTTCATGCCTCTGTAAAGGGTTTGTGGGGATGCTCGTGTGATACAACCTGCTGTCAGTAGAAACAAGGCATAGTCTTTCATGCTTCTCTCTGCTAGATTTTAGTTTTTTCTGAAGTGAAGAAAAAAATCAGTATTTATTCTCACAAAGTCCATCAGGTAAATAGATGACCATTTTCATTTGTGGATAAGGAGGGAAGTGACCAGAATTACTGTGACTGATCTGCTTAGAAACTATTAACTAACTGCATTAAGTTTTGATATGCAATTTCATGGCTGTATTGACTAAAGAGAGTTTTAGAGAGTCTGCAATCCTCTGAAGTTCCAAAGTCGTTTGTGCCCTCCAAGTAGTTTACACTACCAGTTCATCTTCATGGGAATGAGCAATGCTGACAGCACGAGCACGGGAGCTCTAACCAGTACTAAAAAGACTGAACTGATTAAGACATGCTTTCAGTTGTTGACAGCAAACAGGCTTTGCCTATCTTCAGTAAACAAAACTGTGGTAAAGCTGGTCCAGTCAATTAGAGCTCCCAGAAGAGTCAGAGTCAACCAGCTAAATCAGAGGAAAAGATTACTTTTTAGCCTTCTTTTGCCATTAAGGGTGTTTCAGCTCATTCTTATCCACTGGAATCATCCTCAAAACTGTCTACTCATGCTGATATTATCACAGATGATATGCTCTGGATTTTACTGACACAGGGAGAGTAACCAAGATTTCCATACATAGTAGGTGTGCCAGAAAAATTTATGTGTATACAAAAGCCACTATAATCAAAAGAAAGACTAATATTAGAGTCGACTTTCTTGTTTAGAAAATAAAATATAGAGCAAAATGGAATGTCCACATGGGGGAGTTATTGCAGAACAGTTAGGCCAGCTTCTCCGAGAGCTAGCACTGCCAGTTTTGGTAAAGAATAATCAAACTGACAATGGTATGAAACAGAACAGTATTATTCTCTGTAAGCAAAGCATTGGACACCTCATTTGTGTCTTCTTCATATGGCAGACTTGTCTAGATCACATTTTTTTCCACTTAGGTAAATAGTAGTGATGAATATACAGCGTAGAATAAAAATTCAGAATGTCCAAAAACTGTCTGAATGTGCCCATGAAAATTATTTCACACTTGTTGAAAATGTCATCGTACTTAAAAAATTATGTGCAACCAGCCTTGGATATCAGCTTATGATTGAGCAAGAATTTTGAAAAGAGCTTAGTACCATCTATCATTGTTAAAATTTCAGACAACGTAAACTAGAAGTGACATGTAGCTGAAAGGAACTTCACAGTGTGCTGTGAACACAATAGAGCTGGCTGTAGTTGCTCAAACAGCTCTCTTCATATCCAAGAGTCAGAAGCATGCATGCACTCGTCTGCTGGGGCACTTTGAATGCCCTAGGCAAAACAGCAATGCAATAGATATCGAATATCCTCAAATCAAAATGAAAATCAAGTCATCTTTGGTGCTTAATCTCAGATAGTAATAAAGGTGTGCAGCAAGAAAATGCATAACAGAAAGAGATATTACTTTTTAAAACATCACTGTGGGAGTAAAGGAAGGCCTCATAACTATGGAGAACTAGAAACAAGTAGGCCACGGAACAGTTCTTCTACAACTGGTAGACGCCACTGAGATACAGACAAACCCCTGGAGAACGGCTTATTTTGATATAAGCAATTTCACAAAACTTCAGGCACCCAGATCTTACATTTTGGGTATTATAGATCAAATTCACTTCAGCATTTATGTGATATTCCACAGATGAATAAGGTTTTTTGTCCCTGCCAAGAGATAAATCTATAGTTGAGTGTGAACTGAAAGAAAACAAACAAATGAGATCACTGTGAGAGTGGAAAGACATGTCAATGGATAAAGGATGTTTTTGAAAACAAAAAATAAAAGATTTCGTTTTGAGTGTTTGATATTGACATTTAATGTTAACACTAATGGCACTTACTTAAAAAGCAAACGAGTACTTGCACTCCAAAGTGTTGTATCACTTGGCTGATAAACCACCGACTTTCCTGATACTACTAGCAACAACTATGTTCTGGGTACACCTTTGGTGTTCCTAAACAGTTGAAACTATTTTTTATAAATCATATAAATGTGCATTTGCTATTAGATGGCAAGATTTGTAATTTCATTCATTTTCTCAAATATTTGAGGTCTTGGGCTCAGAAAAACTCATGAAGCAATGTAGCGCATTGATATAATAAAAAGTCAACTGATTACTTAGATTTGCCTTAGTCCTCTCCTGAATAAAAGTTGGGAATGTATCTTCAGCAAGAATAGAAGAGAAAGCTGTTATATGCTTTGAAATAATCAATCAGTGTGTAAAAAGAGATTATTGAAGTAACATAATTTTCAAATTAAGAGAGTAATCACTGTTTTGAAGTGTCAGTCACAGAAACACACTCTAAAACAAGCTCGAGGGAAACTTAAATGAATACAAGGCCTGAGTGCAGAAAACATTTCACTGACACATCAGGTATTTAGTGATGTAACATTATCCAACCATTCTCTTCCTAGGGAAATGAATCCAGGTATATGCTTCTGATCCCACTGTTATGAACATATTTGTCATTCACTCTTCATAGTCCAGAGCTCATTTCAGACCAATCACTGTCTCAACAGAATGCTGTATCATAAGGATAACTGAAAATCCCCAGATTATACGACTTTGATTTGTGCTTTCTTTCTGACAGGATGATAGCCTAGTTAGAGATACATCCTAAGTCCTATGTTCATTAGTGCATAAACTAAAGCCTCAAGAAAGATGAGTTCAGCCCAATAATATCACAGAAGTCATGGAAACAGAAATAAAGTCAGAAGTCAAGGGTGTGTGATAGCACATCTGGGCAAATGTTTAATGATGACCTGATCCAAAAATAGTTAAAGCCCATGAACAGATTCATATGGCTTTTGCAGGACTTCAGTAGAACTACCATTTTGTTCATGTTTTCCTTCTTAACACAGGTGTGAAAGAGCTTTCAACTATCAGTTAAAAACAGAAAAACTCTTGATGCTTGTACTTTTTACTGCTTTTCTCACAACTTCAAAAACTCTACCTCAGTTGTTGTAGCTGAGGAATAGATATAAGATTTAATTAACTTTGAAAAGAAAGAGGGAATGGTGTATGTTTGTAGTCAGGTGTTAGAATATCACTCTTACTCATATTCGAGCCTAAAAATAGTGAAGGAAGTAGTACAGTTAAACCAAACTTATATTTCCAAGAATGTTGTTCTGCTCTGTGAGTGATCATGCTTTTCAGCTATAAGCTGTGTAAAACCATGAATAATTCTTCTTTTGAAATATATGAATGCAAGTTCTTTAATGTAGAGTAAGTTAAGATTTTCAAAATAAAAATCTGTCCTGTAGCTAGTGATTGAAGGGCAGCAATTGAACCTATAAGAGTAATGAAGTTTAAAGAATATGACCGCATGTCTCTGGCAAGTCTGGAGGACTTCCAAAGGTTTGTCTTCACCCAGAGGATTTCCAAAGATGGCACCCTGGATCTGCTGGTGGACACTCTCTGCTAGAGACTCCTCCATGGCCAATACTACCATGGGCCCTGTTTGAGTTGGTATTACTGTCAGAAAGCATCAAGTGCATTATGGAATTTTCATGGGAAAATAAAAACAGTGCTGTTACTATTAATATCAAGATTGCCAGCTGGAAACACACAGTGACACTGCTGGTCTCCTGAAAATATATAGGACAAGAATTTCCCCTAGCAGAGAGAAAAAAATTCTTTATTTAGTAAGAAATTCTTTACTGTGGGGCCTGGAAAAGGTTAACCAAAGAAGTCATGGATGTCCCATCTCTGTGAGCATTCAAGGACAGGTTGAGGAGTGCTGAGCAACCTGATCTAGTAGAAGATGTCCCTTGCCACTGCAGGGGTGTTGGAACTAGACGATGATGATGGTTCCTTCCAACCCATGCCATTTCATTATTCTAGTCTATGATTCTATGAAGTCCTATAAATCCCTTCTTATTCTCTCATTTGACTACAAAAGAAGACAGAATGAGTTTAAACTTTTTGAAACTTCTATTTTGTCAGTCAAAAAAAATAAATTAATCCAATATGAAACATATAAAAGTCATTAGCGTGTTTGGGATATATGATGTAGTGGAATGTATAGAAGTAATTGTGGCTGAAGAGATTTCTGCAGATTTAATTTGAGTCTCTAACATGATTAAATAGAATCCTCTGCTCTTCAATGTTAGTGTAAACAGACAAAAATTAGGAAGAGCTTCACCTTCCTCATATCAGCATTTTGGTTAATGACTGATGTCCTTCGTGGGCTGTCACAGTGGCATTTTCTTTCTTATCAGAAAGTGCCTGGATGCCCAGTTTGCTTATATATGCACGGATTAGCCCACAGGAATTGCTGATGACTCTATTCCTCATTTTTTGTGGATGCAAAGTAGTGAGCAGCTACTAGCACTTTCTTTCCCACCATGCCTGCTCAGGCTGAGAGACTTTTTCTCCTCCTCTTCTCAGAGCCCTTTCTTTGTTTAGGCAGTTTCTTTGTGTGGTTAATCTTCAACATGCTTCATCTGCTTCCCATTCTCCTGCCTGCAGCCTAAGGCAATTACCTCAACTCAGCTGGGATAAAGAAAGCAGAGATTCTTTAACCAATGGAATAGCTTAGTAATGATCACATTTCTTCTGAAATAAATGATTGTTTGTATAATATTAACCCTCAGGCCATAAATTAAATCTGGATAGTGCAAAGAAGGATGACAGAGAAAAAAAACACAAGTGCCTTGTTTTCTGTTTAGTAAATATATATCCAAATATTTATATATCCCTTCTCATGTTGTTTTAAATCTTACTAAGAAGGCCTTTAAAATGGACAGTAAGGCTCCTTTCAGTGAAATGATTACATAGAATTAATTAAAAAAAATTCTATTCACAGGAAAAATTATAACAAGAGTACTCAGATGCTGGTATATGATCTTTTTCCTAGGCAAAGAGATTTCAGCTGCAAGAGAGGCTAGAATAAACAAAAAAATTGGTCAATTTTCATTACTCAGAAGTATTTGGGAGGACTGGCCAATGATGTCAAAAGCCAACATTCAGTATAGCACTAGTTTGTCAGTAACTAGATTAGTGTGTCTTGCAAGGGAGACAAAAGCTTGAAAATGAGCTGTTGAATTGCATAGTAAATTATTTGTGTAAATAAACAGCAATCAGGCGATCTTCATTCTTTCTGATATGCTCTGCAATTAATGCCTTAATATTAGTGTTTGATACCATCTAAAAGGTTTTTCTCCACTTAACTCCTTCACTTTGAAAAATAAATGAATGCAGAGAAAGAGCTTATGTTACAATTTCTTGTAGTGTTTAAATTAGCTTTAAATGGTCTTGGCTTGAAGCTAGTGGAGAAAGGGGTTCAGCTGAAAACTTTTGAAATATGACTCTTTAAGCAAAACTAAACTTCAGAATCATAAGTTATATCGATTTTCAGCATCCTAAGGCCTGTCATGTGGAAATAATTCAATCGCCCAAATCTCAGAAGGGGGCCAAAGGCAGAGCACCAGTGGAGGTGACTGCTGTCGCTGGTAGTTAGATGCAATAAGGGAAAAAATCTCAGTGTTAAAGTTCCATGTTCTCTGTGATTTTCATTTACTGGTGGGAGTCCAGTGTAATAAAAGCTATGGTCTGCTTATCGTTAAATGCCTGAGTGCAAAATTCTAGAAGACTTGTTTTATTACATTACATTACATTTTAATCACCACAATCTTCTCTTTGGAATGATACCCTGCCCCCACCCCCTTTCATATTTAATCCAGAAGACCCTTTCTGAGGATTTAAAAAAGTCAAACCAGAGGAGGAATCACAGCTGGAGGAAACCAGACTGCTGCACTTGTGAGGTAAATGCAACAAAGATGTTGCATAAAAGAGTGTTAGCTGTTGAACAATTTACATGATTTGTTAGGATAGGGTATTTGTAGTTGGTTTCGTTGTTTGGGGTACACTGGGTATTTGATTTTCATTCGGCTGGAGAGAGACTGCATTCAAAAAGATGGCTGTGCAATTCAGAAATGCCTAGTGACTTCTACAAGTAGTCCAAGATTCCATAATACTTTGACTGGACTATAATTATGAAATCACATTTTTTATCTTTGCTGAGTTAGATGTTTCAGCTCCAACAAACTGAACAGAATATTCATTCGTCCTTTTAAAATATAGCTTTAAATAGAGCAGATTGTTAGAGATCAGCTCAATGATTAGAGGATACTATTTAGAGGATTCCTGACTTTGCTCCTTTTCCAGGAAATTAAAAACACTACTGTCTATAAATATGCCTGAATCATCATACAACCTGTTTAATGTTGCATCACTGCAACAGCTTCAAATTATAAATTTGTGGAGATGATGAAACTGGGAATACATCTGAGTGCCCTGGGAGTCCCTACGATAGCACTCTAGGAAGGAGCATTATACATACCCTGGGATTACCCAAGGAAACAGAACTGTCTGAGAGTGCAAGAAAGCAAAGGTAGCATAATGTGTACAAAACCTGCACTTAGGAAGTGTGTTAAAGTGACTAAAGAACCAGTAATTTTAAAAGTTTTTTCTGCCCCAGCATAGTAGACAATCTCATTGTGGTGAGACAGGAACACAGAGATGTGGTAACTGTGTGGCTGAGTGGAACTCCCAGGTTGCAGGAACAGGCCTGTCTTTGACAGCGTCTTTAGAAGGCAACAGTATGGCAAAAGCAAGCTTAAAGCCTGGATTTGAAGCTAGAGAAGCTCAGTCTAGAAGTAAAGCTGAGCACTTCTAATAGAGGATAACTAAACAAGAAGTTTTTTCATCTTCGCAATTATGGTTAGTAAATGTAATGGATTTCTAAAACATTTAAAGTCTTTGTTGTGTTCAAGAGATCTATTCTTGCCTCTAAAGCTATAACTTTAGAACTATAGAGGGGAAAATATAGTATTGTGACTGGTACTTGTTGAAGTTCTGTTTAGTGCTAATAGAATGCACAGATTTTGACAAAATAGCAAATATTTTTTACTCTAAAAACCTCATTTTCTTCTTATTTGATTAATTTGAAAATCTGGAACATCATACTAACAATAGTACTGTGCTTCTTATCACAGTTATTTGTTCTGTAGGAGCAGGTTATTTCTGGTATTAAAGTCTCAGGTAAACTCAGTAGGAAATGGGATAATGGTATTCATACCATTAAAGAGCCTAGTGGAGAGGAACTAGAAGGAAAATAATAAAATCCCATTTCAAGAGTTTTTTAAAAAGTGAGGAAATTATCACTTTTGGTTAAGAATCCATTCATCAAAATATAGCTGGTTTGTTGATCACACAAACTTGTAAGTCTTTATATGGTGGTGGATGACAGATTCATGTTTTAGTAGCAGTTAATTTTTCTAGAGCTCAAACAGGTGTTTACATACTTTTTTAATCATTGCTGAAAATTAAATAGATTATAACAAACCTATTTTGACATCAAGATTACAAGCTTGTTTTCCTATACTTGTTGTTTACTTTTCCAATGAACCAAGTAGGGATAACTTGTAACATCTGGCACCTTCTCAACAAACGTGCAAAGATAAACTCTTTATAATTTTACCACCCGGTGGAACTGCATGACTTACTAGATTAAGCAAGATGCTTGTGTAATCAAAGTACTTATCTGCTAAGCATATGGCTAATGCTGGTCTTGGAAGGTTATGGATAGTGACTCCCTTGAGGGTACAGAAAATAACCATGCATTGAAAAACTGTAGAGATGGGCTTGCTGTTCTGTTATGTTTGTCTTAACATTGGGCAATTTCAAATTACATTTCCCCATCATTCAGGTTAAAAATTGCAACTGTAAACCAAGAGTTTTGTAATGTTGTAATATGCATAATTTAATGTCGTTTCAGAATCCTCTTACTCTCTGCAAACCTGGGTCTTGGTCACAGATGTCTGAACTCCTGGGTCTGAGGTTACAATGTGATGCATTATGCTGGGGAAGTTAACACTGGGAAATGAACCACTTGGGGATTTTAAAGCCCTCCACATTAAATGGGTAAGTTCCATTTCCCAAAAGTTGCAAACACTTTTTGAGCAAAGAGATATGTTCCAGCACACAATTTTCAAAGCAAAACCCTGACCCAGCTGAAGTTTGTGGTAGGCCTGCCATGGAGGTCACTGCAGAAGAGGCTGGGAGTCCTCATTAAAGAACAGAGTCTTGAATCCTGTTGTCCACGAAATATTTTCTTTCTTCTGAAAAAATCCACTCCACATAGATGAGTGACTCATGTTATAAATGGGAAACAGATATTTGCCCATGATGAAAAAAATTGCTCTCTGCTAGCTTGTATATCTGTGCTCCAGTGTGATCTGAGAAACGAACCCTCAGTAGACCAGGACTCCCACAGCTGTGGTGAACCACAATCTAGAGCATCGCCTTTTCTCCAGATCACAAGCTGCCGGCACATACTGACTTGGTTCTGAACATCAGATGCTTAAAAAGCACAAGGACAGAGAAACACATCAACAACATATCAAACCTAGTGTCTACAGTAGCAATTTTCAGGTTGTGGGCTGCAAAACTAGGGGAGCTGGAGCCCTCTTTTAAGAAGCCAGTGAAAAGTGACTGTAAGGGTTTAGGTTGGCTCCCAGCCAAATCCAAACAACAGCCCAACAGCTTCCCGCCTCCCAAAAGGGAGAGGGAAAAAAGTTAAAAAAACCCAAATGGTAGTAAAGGAAAATGGCAACAAAGAATGTATTTCTACATATATACAATTAGATACAATTAAAAGAAAGAAACTGCTAATGTTTTACAACAATCGAAGGACGGGATGTTGGCCCATTTTCTCGGTGAGAGTATTTCTGGCATTCCAACATATGCTGGCAGGATATTGAAAACTACTGAACTAGAAGATAAAGACTTAAGAAAGCAAAGATTAATAATGTATTTCTGAAATAGTTCACCCTGGACTTTTTCTTCTCAGGCTGTGTGTCAACCTAGGAAAGAGAGCATAAAAAAAAGGTAAGTCTCTTTGCATTTGTCAGCAGAGCCAAATTTTCGTCAAAGCTATGTCCAAGTCTCAGAGCAGATGTTGTCCTTTTCTAGATTGGTAGGGTTATTTTTATTTTTATGGTGTTTTCTCAGTCCTTCTGAAAAAAAACCCAAAAACACAACAAACACAATCCAGTAAATGTTTTGTCTCATTTCACATATTTTCACGACTGTAATTATATGAGTGGTAGCACTGCAAATAATTATGTTTGGTTCTTTCTTTCGGCTTGAATATATGCAGACCATCCAGAAAGCGTGCCCTGGTTTTATACAAGAGTGTAATTTCTTTGCAGGGTATGGAGATGGTTTCTCCCATTTGACTTACCTGTTTTATTGCCATCCTTCTAAAACAGCAGAATGTAGCAATTACTGAGCCTTGAGGCAAGTCTCTCCATTGCAGGCCAAAACCTGCAATTTTTCTGATGTCTTGGTCTCCTTTGCAACATATATTTTGGTGATACTAACCTCTCTTTTTTATGGTTTCTCTTAAAATAAATATGCAGGATATTTGTTATGTCTTGTCCACCAGAAATTTGCAGGATTTCTAGTTGCCTTGTGAATAAACTACTCCTTAGTGTAGCTTACAGGATTCTGCCTTTCTTTTCCCAGAAACACAAGAACACGTAACATGAGCAGTTTGCAGGTCCATTTCTAACAAAGTGAACCATGTTTCTTTTCAGAGTCAGTCACAGAGCCAGAGACTGATTCCTAACCAAATGTTGTGAAAGCTGGGAAAGGACTACGTCTGTTTTGACTAGAATGCTGTATTTTCTGATGCCAATGCAATGCTTCGGGTTCACAAGAAAGCAAATACAGCTTGCTGGGTGTAGAAATGTATTTTCATAGAAGCCAGGTACTCCTGGCACCAATGTCACTCACACTGATAAGGGAACATGAACATTCTGTAAAGCTCAGTGAAAAATCGTACACCCAGAGGAACATCATATTGTAAAGTGTTTAGATGGAGATAAAGGATACAGGTTTCTAGACAAAATAGATTCAGAACAACTCTGTGTATGGGCAACCTTAGTGCCTTACCTTGAAGACCTGTTGAGATGGGTGACACATTTAGTAGTATAATTGTATCTTATATTTATACAACATTAAATATAATCATAACAAATACTGCAATGTAAACATTAGCTAATAGTTATTCAATGTACAGCATTTGTTTTTAGTGGTCTGTTGGTGGTTCAGACAGATCAAGATTGCAGAACTAAACCATTTGGCCTCAGATCCAAGACAGATGGAAGTGAGGAGGATAAAGAGTGGTTCATATCATTATTTTATTCCAAACTGTCTCCTTTCCAGGCATGTGGATCAGCTCTAACCTAGCATGCCCTCCCATTCAGGATCAAGATTTGATGTACATGGCTCACCAACATTTTTTCACATAAAGAAAAACTGAATATGTGTAATTCTTCCTTTGAAAATTCAGTTAATTACTCGTGTATTCACACTTTTATGAGGCATAATATTTGACAGAATTCATGATCTGTAAAGGAATGAAATTATGAGAAAAATAATAATGAAAATGGGACTGACTTACTTCTTTTTTTCGGTTCCTTCAAATGTGCTGCTTTCGTTACCTCTCTGTACTTGAGGGGTATAAATGAGGTTTTAGAGAAAATATTATTTGAAAAGAGTGAGTTGGTATTTCATTCAAGGTTAAAATACCATCAGTTAAAATCCTTAATTGCCAGCAAAGTGCCTTGCTTTCATAATAGGAAGGTGCCTGAAACCTTGAACTACCTTTCTTCCCAATGACTCCTATAATTATAGGTATAACCACTAATACACAATACATATGGACCTCAACCTGCGCTGAAAACAAAGTATTTACACCCAGAAAAAAGATCCTTTTCAGAGTAAATCCTTATCAAGGGTAATGTGTTTCTTGAACTCTTAAGTAATTAAAATGAGAAAGACAAAAGATATTGTAATCTCATTCGATTCTTACCAATCACCTTTCATATCCTTTGGAAGACTTACTGAATGAGCTGGGAATCAGACTGTTCTCAAACATTTTCAATGGTGCATTGGATGTGTAATTTACATTTTTTTCCCTAAATGTCAGCAGCTTGGATATAGCTGTGAGATGGGCCTAATGACTAACCATTCTTCAAAATGTAAAACTGAGGCCAACTCTTGGGACTACTCTCATGAGTAAGAGTAACTGAATGCCTGTTCTTTACATTAAATATAGTATGAATAAAATGTCTCAGGCCTAGGTAGTCAGCTGGAGGTTGCTGAAGCTGTAACCTTCTAGGACGGGATGCCTTTCCTGTGGGCTGCTTTGGAAGAACAGCTTGGTACAAAAGAGCACTACACATTCAAAGCAATGAGAAAATACCTGGGGAAAAAAAAAAAAAAAAAGACATTCAAACCACTGCTCTATTTTAAGAACTGGATTTTTAAAATCACGGGCAAATTCAAATAAAGAACATACAAAGACCTCAATGTCTGAATAAAGGGGACTGACAAGCTCTTTTTCCTAGACAGGTGTGACACCACCCTTAATATTTATCCAACCCTCAACTTTCCTCTCAGGAATTCCAGTTTTCAAGATCCAGCCTCTGAACAAAGACAAATTCTCCTGCACTTTTGTCTCAACACATCAACGAAATGTTCAACCATGAGCTTCATAGCAGAGGCTGTTTCAGTTTTGTGTCTTGTGGAGAACTGCAGAAGAGTACCCAAACACACTTATTTGTGTACTTATGTGCACATTCGATGAGCCTGAGGGCTAAAAAACCCCCACAACAACATTCATTAAGGTACTGCTAAGTGAAAATCAAACCCAGGTTCTCTACTACTAATTTTTAATATCCATTTTCAACATGGGAGGTAAAAACTGCTTCTCCTGTAGAAAGTGGCTCTTTGACTGCTAGAAAAACCAATTTACCTGGGGAGAAGAGCAATACCTAAAACCCACTGCTACTAACAGAATTTTTTTAAAATAGTTGTAAAGTAGTATAATTATTAAAGTGTTCTAAAATACAGTTGTTTTCTAATGAAATACCTAAAAGAGAAAAATAAAATTGCTTCAATTGTAAGTTTTAGTTGTTCCTGGTTTAGTTCATGACTTATTCAAGCTTTATATACCCAGACTTTGAGAAGAGGCAAATTTGCCTGAATGATGCTTTTATATTCAGTATTTCCCTGATGAGTACATATTCATACCCTATTTTTTGTAACACCTGGGCTGGAATTAAAGTTATAATGAGCTCGGTAAGATGAGAAACAGCAAAAGGAAATCTATCAAACCTGGCAATATTTTGCACACTTAGCAACCAGTCTAACTAGTCCAGAAAATGACACGGCTCCCTGAAAGAAGGCAATTTTTCTAGAATTTCAGTGGAGAAATTAGACTAATTAAGCACCTTTCTTATTTCAGATTTGGGAAGACTTCTTGTGCACGCTGTGCTATGACAGCAATATACCACAGTGAGCTTGCCTGAGCGCCTCTTTTCGTTGCACACTCTGTTGCTTTAGTGAATAGTAATCCTGCCTTTTAAGGCATGAATTTAGAATAAGGTTCTCTAAAAATATCTTTGTATCTCCATAAATAAAGAGCTGCAAACTGGTTGTCTGTCATAGTGGTCAGAGTAGCAGACACTTCTCTCGAGCCACATCGTTTCAGCTTCAATAAACCAGTAGGCAAGCAAAGCAGGTCTAGGAAAGAAGCTGAAAAAGGTATAGAGAGTGGTGGCTAGCCCCTTCTTTTTCAGCATGCCAAAGGTCTTTTGGTCTTGTCTTTGAAATCATCTTAAGGGTTTCGAACCTTTAAGATTTATAGCAAAGATCTGTTAAGAAGTGGAAACTTCCCTTTTGATTTTGCTTGGTGAAAGAAAGAAAGAAAAAAAAAAAAAACGGTGGTTTAGGTGTCTGGGTTTCACAATCCAGGGAAAAGTGAAAACTACAAGGACAACATAGTTCAAGCTTGGCAGGAGTGGCAAGAAAACCCCCACAAAACCTGTGGGAAGGAGTGAGGCAAAAGGCAAGCTTCACAATGTGCAAAAGAAAGGCAGATTTCAAATGAAAATACTTATCAGGTGATCGAGACATTTTCCTGAAAATTTCAATAAGCATGTCCACTGAAGAGTATCAGCTGTGTCTACAGTGGCTGGTGTGAGACAAAGAAACATCTGTTACGTACAGGTTTTGGACACATAGGAAATCTTGGAGCCAAGACTAAGGGTCAAAGGTGCAATATATACAGATATATATATAACATGTTTCTTAAATGTAAGCATAGCTAATGTTCTTGTTCTTTGATTACGTCCCCTGCAGTGAAACTACCATCAAGAGTGAGTTTGCAGTGCATACACAAAAGCAAAAGGTGGCCCTCTGTAAAATCAGTCGAGTTAAAAAAGAAGACTCCAGTCAGACACAAGCACAAGATTGACTAGCTGAGTAGAAGTAGCTACGGGCTTAGCTTTGGACTCAGTTTAGAACAGAAACTACAAAAGCTACCTCTTCACCCCACAAAACTTGTGACTGTAACAACCACAATTATTTTCTCTAAAAACCATCAGCATAAACATAATTTAGTGGCTTATAGTTAAGAACTTTTTACTTCACTTGAAAGAATAACTAAATGGATGCACACACACATGCACAGAGTTTCATGCTGTCTATGATATTTTTTATATTGTGTACCTTTTTTGTGTTTTCCCATCTAGCCAGCTCTACATTCACTGACTTGGAAATAGCGAGAATTAATTAGATTTGAGGAAGAAAAGAAAATACAGATTTTATTTAGCCTGCATAAAATTCAATCTGGCTTTGTCAGTCAACACACATCAAAATATTTTTATAGCCAAGTTGTGTTGAACAGGATGATTAACCAAAATAGAAGGCCTGCAGTAGGACAATGGGATTTTCATGAAAAGCTTTGTGTCAAGGTTGCATTAATGGCATAGGAGAGAAGGAGCTCAGGAAAACGAAAGCATCAAGGGTAAGCAGGAAGCTTTAGGGATCGGTAGGATGACTGGTTAATAAATACCATATGTGCTTGCACCCAGCAAAGCCAGTCTTGTGTTGCAAAGGTGAAAAGGATGAGTAGAGAGTATCTTGTTAAAAGTAGAAATGAAGAGGGAAGAACATGATTTCCTAAGCAGTAAACCTTGGATGATTTTACCCTCTTTGCCTCTGAGGTGTCAGAGCTAGAGGTTAATATCTGAGGATGATGTGGGTGCACAGCACCTGGAGGCTTCTCAGTCTGTCTTAATTATTTCAACAGACCTATATCACCACAGAGTACCACAGACTATAACACTGCTGCTAACAGACACTGCCTTCAGAAACCATTACCTGGGTCTAGCTGGTATCTTCTTGCCCAGCATAGTTTGCCAACAGTGACACATTCAAAAATGGTGGAAATAAAGGGCAGTGTAGCAAGAGATAATGTCTAATTGAGGCATTTCATCTGTAAAACACAGAAAAGAGGGGAAATAATCCAAACCTTAATCTGTGCAATGATTCATGTGAATGACAGCTGCTCTGTTCAGCTCTGAGACCAAGATAGTTAATCCATGGAGAAGAGGTTTTCTGCACCTCTTGACACAAATCTTAGGATAGTCATGTCAATGAATGGAATAAAATGGATATTAAGGGATAGCCTTTTACCTGAAAGGTGGTCTGTGACCAGTGGCTTCTCAGGTACAAGCCCGCTTGTTATCTGAAAAAGGAAGAATCTGTGTTTCCCATAGAAGTCAGTATACTGTGGAAGATCCTCCTCTATTTTCACAAATGTGTTTGTTACATGCTCACAGATGTCTTTGGAAATGCATTTCCGCCCTGAGAACCAGAGGGATCAGCAGCATGAGAGAAGAACATATGGTAAAGTCTTAGCCCCAGGGGGTGTGCAGATTGGACTTTGCTCTGCATTTTTCATGATATAAGATTCTTCCCATGGAAATAAGTTGAATTTAGGAGAAAGAAGGGTTTGTGTTAAAATTTTAGAATGATAATGTTCTGAAAAACAACTACTTCTTCAGGAACTTAATATTGCCTCCCACAGCACGTATCTCTGAAGTCCATGACTACAGTGCAGAAAAGGGTCTTATCTTTTTGGAAACACTGAAGAAAAATCAATTAACTAGACAAATATATGCCAGAGGAAACAACAGTAGTTAGAAGAAGGTTTATCTATGTAGAAACTCCCTCTGCTAGGCAGAAAAGAGAAAATACATCTGTTCCAAAAGTTCTACAGCTGATAAGCTGATAGAAAGTTCTTGATACTGTCTTATCAAATTTCATTCACCAGTTTTTTTAAATAATAAGTCTTTGATTTTGGCACAACTTGGACAGGTCCTGTGTCTCAAGACCTGAATGTAGCCATCATTTGAATAGACCTTCTTAGCCTCAAAATCCTGGGAGGGAGCAGAGATGCTCCTTCTGTGCCACTGCTCAGCACTCAGCATCTTTACAGGCATAACTGTTCAAATCAAAGACTTCAGGCATGTGGAGGAGGACAGCACCGTTCCATGTATAGCAGCTAAATTCAGAGGTTGTTGCAGTGAATATGTACAAATTGGTATTCCTTAAGGTTTGTCAAAAGTTCAAACAAAGTTTAAACAGATTTTTCCTTGAGGCGGATAGATAGCATGGATTGTATTTACTCTTGACGGTTTTACATTTTTTAACATAGAGACTATTGTTATAAAACATCTTGACATTTCTCATTCATGTCACTCAATATTAACTCCATCCAGTGTCCATGTTAGCCAGATCAGAGCAGAGACTATCTCTAATTTACTTAGTTCTTAATTGCACAAGGCAGCAAAATTGACCAACACTAAGGTACTAAAACTTACATTTTATTTTAAAAGAAGTGTTAAAAATCAATATATTATATTCACACCAACGAAACATAAACCAGTGAGCATAGCATAGGTATATGAATCTGTAAATTAGATTCTGTACATGCAAAAGTAGCTTTCTTCTTTTAGGCCTCATCTAAGCCTAGACGAACTGGATTTCACTGTTACAGTGCAGAAAAAATACAATGCCAAATTTACCAGATAGGCTGGTAATTCGAATTAATGAAGTAGTGTTAGTAGGTAATTACAGAACCTTCTTCTGGGCAATGTATATGCATCCATTGGACTAAGGATAAGACATTGTAAAATTTGCATTTAAAGTCAAGCCAGAGCTTTAAATTTACTAGGCTCTTAAAATGCCATGTGTTATCAATGCGCAAAGAGGTTGGTTAAAATTTTGCAGCAGAATATCAGGCATTCTTCCACAAGACACTTCAGTATAATTCCTGTGTATTTAATGTACTTCCAGAGGACAAAATTATGAGCAAAAGTTTTCTGAGTATGCTCCAGTCATCTCAAGAACTCCAAAGTAGTTAAAATTCTAGATTTATAGTAAAATAGTTTCATATTGTTACTAACCAAAATTGAGAGTTCATGGAAAGGGCAAATACAAAACACACGCTTGCAAAAATAGCACTGGTAGAAACAGTATAAAAACATGTCCATAAGGTCTTTAATGTTTGTAAGCTACATCTGGCAGCACGGAAGGCTAATGAGATTTCAAACTACAGTATGTCAAGTTTATGAGGTGTAGAAGGATATGTCCCTTATCCCTGTATAAAATATTAGGCAATAAGAAAGTTTAAAACATTCCTGAGCTGATTTAAATTTTAAAGTTATGCCCTGACTGGACTTTCGAGAAAGTATGTTCTCTTTTTTCCCTGTCTTCGAAATCCATAATGTTTAATATTTCCACAATGCCAGTGTCTGGAGTGGCTACTGCCAATGTATCTTCAGCAGCATGAATGTGCCACTCAAGTGACTTGATATTTACAACATGAATCTCATGTGAGCTTTCAGAAGTCTCATTAGACACCGAATTATAAAACTGCAATCATGACATAATCTTTATCCCCTAAAAGAATAAAAAAGCACTATTTTGTTGTACATGTGAGAAAATGATTTTGTTTCTTTTGTCTATGTTATGCAGTTGCTGGCTGTACATCGTAACACAAACAGTTACTCTTTTATTTTATTTTAGAATGTGTCATGTTAATGTATGAAAAACATCTGAGTGCCAAAACACTCCCTCTGATGATTTGTTTTTCCTTTAATTTACAAAAAACCCGATAAATATATAGAGTTCAAACCATAAAGCTAGTGATTAAGCCTGATACTTTTTGAGTTATGTTCAGTTCCTTTTTCTACCACAACTCCGATTTCCCATCTTGGCCAAGTCAGATCCTTTCTTGCCTGCAAACAGTGTAAACAACATCACCTTTCCTGACAGGTCTGATGAAGGTAGTTACGTTAAAAATACACCTTAATAAGATAGAAAGGAAAGATATTAAAATATTTTTAAAAGAAAATAAAGCATTCATTTTTTCCTGAATGATCTGTGCATTCAATAACCATATACAAAAGACCTCCTTAAACCAGTAACTCACAGAAGTTGTGCTGTTCTGTATCATCAGGAGTGCAAGCTAGTCCAGACAATTTTAGAACCTCACAGGTACAGCTACTGAAAGAGCAAACACTAACTTTGAAGTCCTGTTTTGAGGCATTATGGGTAACAGTTACCAAATGTACAAAGTATAGTAAAAGAGAAACTTAAATTTAAATATAACTTCTGGAGGTTTTTTCAGTTAAATTATGGAAAATACATTTGGTGTATTGAAATAGCTTTCATTCTGCCTTAGGCACAATTTCAGGGGTTGGGAGGAATCCACCTTTAAAATTGCTTAATCTATTTAGAGTTCTGGAGATGAAAATGGCTTAATCATAACCATATGATACTAACCACAGAATATCACTATGTTTAAGAGTTATCTGAATTTTATGGGTTTGTAGTTTTTGCTTTGGAATAATTCTACCAGCCTCACACTATTTATTTTCTTTATACTGATGACCTGTACTCTCAAACTTAGTTTTCCCATAGCATGTCTGAGAGTGGAGTATAGATTTTGAAAGTGGAAAGTATGTAAGATTTCACTTAAAACATAATTTTGTTCCCTCCTCACTGCAAGATCCTGCACACCATGCTGTCCTTGAAAATCTCAAATATCTGTTTACAGTCTAAGAAGGCTCACTTCCCCTGGCAGGGGCATTTTGTTCTCTTAGTTTAATTCCATAGTTCTCAATTTAATCCCTATATAACATGCTAAGTGACTGAGTTCCCTCTATGTTGGTGTGTAACCAAGGTTAGTACAAATTTTATTGACTCCTGGGCCCTAAAGTCCATGGGAAGGAACTGGAAATGTTTGGATGTCGCAGGAAACAAGGCAACTGGGGCCTGGAATTGTACCAGAGGAGCCTAGAGAATTTTCCACTTTATATGCAAAAAACAATCATGCAGCTATCAATAGCACAGACAAATGTTGGTTGTTTTTTTTCCTGGAAAAACTGGAAATGGGCATGTTCCTGGTGTAATGGCTCCAGGTCTCTAACTTTTACTTGCCAAAGATCTACATGCTCCTGAGCCTCTGCTGGGAAACCAGCAAGGGATAATTCAATTAATCAGTGAAAGAATAGCAAAGCCATAAGCAAAGAAAACAAGGCCATGTGTTGTACACAGGTGTCATGCCAACATTTCAACTCCAATTGCCTCTATCTCATCTGATTCTTTAAAAGTAAGGGGAATTGTCATGCATGTGTGAAATCCAGTTGCTGACTGTTGATTTATCGTCTCACTCTCTGTCATTTCTGAATACCAACACAGGCTCTAGAAACTGCTTTTTATCTTTTCTACACTTATCTTTTTCCTGGAAGCTTCTGCCATCATGTGTTCTGGGAAATGTCTGATGCATTAACACAAGCACAGCTGACTTGAGCAGTTCTGAAGCTGAGCACTTGTCAATTTTAATTTGGGGTGTTATCACAACAAAATCCAGCCATGCTCTGGTAGGAATGCATGTACTGCACACTCTATTAAATCTTACTCTTTGTTCGAGGTAAAATCCCTTACAGCTTAAGACTGATAACAGAAAAATATTAAAAAAAGGTCTAGGGCATCTTAAGGCAAATATCCAGCATGTTTAATACCAGGTTTTGGCAGCGTGCAGGGCGGGATAACAGGAATTGAAGCAGTGACAGTAGAGAAAGGGATGGAGGCAGAGCTTTCTGAATAGTGACATTTGATTGCAGAGGCTTGAGTTTTTCTACTGTGGTGCTAACATAGCTCTGAACTGCACAATGGGAAAGAGAAGCTGCTGAATGAAAGCAGGGATACACAAAAGATAGATCAGGTCCATTACAGCGTAGGAGAAGGGAGTTGGTACACATCGGGATGTATGTAGGAGCATATGCGTCTGCAAATATGTATGTATTTATGTATATGTGTTGGTAAGAGGGACAAAGGTAAATACATCCTTTGGGTGTGAGATCCATGCCTCTAGATGCACACTGAAACAGAGCTGTGATTTATCATGTTATTAGAGCTGCAAACGACTGCTGGAGGGCTTCAGAGGAAGCAAATGAAAGACTTGCTAAATACGAAGAGTGCTCCAGTGAGGACACAAGCATTGGATAAAGGTGGCATAGTGATTTTAGGAGCCAGAACTCTGGTCCTGGGTATGCTGTGCAGGTGGTGGCTCTGGAGACCCTGCTTCTTATCAGCCATATCCTGAGGCAGCAGGAGAGGCTCCTGCCTCTACGACTTCCTGTCTCCACCAGCCAAAGTATCTTGGAAAGGTGTTGTGAGATTTGCTCCTTAGGGGTCCTTAAAATAGCACTGTAAAAACTTTGATGATGACTGAGTGACAGATAAATCCTTGAGAGGTGAACAGGTTTTTTTTCCCATGAAAGGCAACTGTAATGCGGTGGATCTTGATGTTGTTGATGAAGTTGTCTCCTTTGTTTAGTCTCTAGATGAAAACACTCCTGTCATTTTAGGACAGGCCTTTGCATTAAAAATGCCAAGAAAGAGCACAGTAAATGGGCACACTGGAGAGGAGACAAGAGATCTTTTGGTTTAGCTACATGCAAACTTGAATTGAAACACAGGACCCGCAGTACAATAATTTCAGCCAAAATAATACAGCACTATGCTATGTATTAAATAGAACTATCTAGAGTGCCCGTGGAATCAGTAAAATCAGAATGCATTCCAGACAAGACAGCTGTTGCAGTTTTTGTCATTTGGCAAGTCTTTGATGATACATTAGGATTTCAGGGGATTTTAAAACTTATTTAGGTGTTTTATGGCCAAAAGGTAATTTTTATTTTTTTTCAAATACAGCATAAGTGATAGCTGAATCAGCTTAACAACACAGTAAATTAAACTTGACAGCGAACAAAACACCAAAACAAGGTTACTCATGCGAGAGCTCAGCAAAAAGACTTAACTTTCATAATGTGATAAACAAAAGACTGAAAACCCATTATGGGTCAGAAAACATCCCTGCTGCTGCTCCCTTTAGTGAGGAGCATTTCAGTCATAACAGAAGATTTCTCAGCATTTAATGAACATAATAAATGAGTTTTAGATGGTCTGATGCTTGAAGGAGCCTCTGAGAATACAATAGTTGCTAACAGACATTGTTGAACTGATAAAGAACCTAGGGAGTGAAGCCTTGACATACTTTTCATAATGAGATACCCAGTAAGGAAACAGGCATCCCAGAAGCTGTTTTCTGGGGTTGTTCTACTGGGTTTACTTAACTTTCCCTTTTGCAAAACATGCCACCAGGTCATCAGCCAAAGAAGTGACTGCTACAAGAACCAGGATCTAAACTAGAGGGAGACTGATCTCTGTTTCTTATTTCAGATTTAACAGTATGAGATCTATTCCCACACAATAGGTCCTCTCTAACTTTGCAGAGACCTGTGTTCCTTTTCCCAATTTGCAGATGACAAAGATTCAAAAAACGTGTGCCTGGGTTCAATTATGTCCTTTCCTTAAACAGTGTGATCTTATTCTTGTTCTAGTTCCCATTTCCTTTGAAAAATTCTTTTTGCTGAGTTGGATTTCCTGGTGTAAAGGGGAAATGATGTGCAGGTGATGTTTTGTAGACATGGTCTCACAAAGGCTGCATCCAAAAAGCCTTCCAGGCACTCTGCAAGGAGTACTGAGGCTGTATGTGATGCCAAGTGGGAGTTGTCAGTACTTCTCATAGTGCATACTACAAATGGAAGTCTGTATTGAATTTAAGTGTAAATGTATGTTACAAAAAGGCCTAGGCCCTAGAACAAGCTCATTTTTATATCATGTCTCTTGTTCCATTTCATGGGCTGACACCAATATGTGCCTTCCTTTCTGATCACGGAATTCATGTTGTTTCTGACCAGAATATGAGATGGAAAAAGGATGTAGGTCTCTTATCAAGCCCACATGTAGTTCTAAACTGAAAACATCAATCTTTGGTCTGCAAACTGAACTAATCTGTCATGGAAATGTTCAGATATGCATAAATTTTACTTCAGAATATTATTTCTATTAATTTGTTTAACTGTGCTTTTAAATGTGCTTAAGTATTTCCTCTTCCTGTGTTACAGGAGTTCCATGTAGCTTCCTGCTTTGTAATGGTTTGGATGCCTCCTGTGACGAGCAAGTGAGGAGTTTGGAGCAGACCCCACTGAGCTCACTGTGATCATCACCACAGGATCCAGTCCTCTCTGTGACTCCAGCTGCAGGTTCCTACCAATGGCTCTCCGCTCCTGTGTGATCCCCTCTACATGCCCTGAGCTCCTAATCCACTTCATCTTAATACACCTTATTTATTCCTTTGTGAAGCAATAGGTACCTTCTGAAAACTCTCTGAGTCTTTGGGAGGTGGAACAATCAAATACCCTTCGTCCCTTTTCCTGTAGCACAATGCCAGAGGCAAAGCCTTCAAATTTTCAGTGGTCATTAGTAGTAGGAGAAGAGATGAGTGAAGACTGGTATGCTGCATCTTCTATAGCCTGAGAGAAATGGAGAACTTGGGAGCAGAACAAAAAGCCAGGCTTCAAAATGCATCAAAGGTAAAGGCAGTGAAAGAGAGAAAGGATCAGGTCAGGAAAATTTCATCCCCATCAAATTAAGTTTTTAGTTTCTCAGTATTTCCAGGCCATTACAGGGATACCAAGTACATTTTTACTCAGTTTCTGTGGCCAGGTTTTGGTGGTAGAGGGACTGCAGAGGTGACTTCTGTGAAGAGCTGCCAGAAGCTTCCCCCCATGTCCTCCAGAACCAACGCCAACCAATCCAGGATGGACCTGCCACTGGCCAAGGCTGAGCCAATCAGGATTAGCAGTAATGTCTCTGTGATAACACATTTAAGGAGGAAAAAAAAAGCTATTAGGCAGATGAAAATTGCAACCAGACAAGAGCAAAGTAAGAATATGTGAACAACTCTGCAGACACCAAGGCCAGTGGACAAGGCAGGGTGGGAGGTGCTCCAGGCACCAGAGCTGAGGTTCTCCTGCAGCCCATAGTGCAGTCCACGGTGGAGCAGCAGTGACCCTGCTGCCCATGAAGGACCATGGGGAAGCAAAGATCCACCTGCAGGCTGTGGAGCAGCCCCGCACCGGAGTAGGTGGATGACCCAAGGAGGCTGTGACCCTGTGGAGGCCCGTGATGGATCAGGGTCCTGGCAGGAACCAGCTGACCCACAGAGAGAGAAGCCCACACAGGAGCAGGTTTTCTGGTAGGACTTAGGACTCTGTGGGGGACTCACACTGCAGCAGCCTGTGCCTGTAAGATGGCCCTCCATGGAAAAATGACCCATATTGCAATGGTTCATGGAGAGCTGTTGGTCATGGGGTGGACTTGTTGGAGAAGTTCATGGAGAACTGTCTCCCGTGACAGAGACCCTCACTGCAGCAGTGCAGAGACTTCTCTCTCTGAGCGGTGGTGGAAACAACCTGTGATGAACTGACTATATTCCCCATTCCCGGACTCTCTGCACCACTGAGGAGAAGGGAGAGGGGAGAGCATGGTGTTTTTAAGACTTATTTTACTTCTTATTATCCTGCTGTGATTCTAGTAGTAATACATTTGATTCATATCTCTGCTTTGAGTCTATTTGGTTGTGACAGTAATCACTGAGCGAACTCTTCCAGTCCTTACCGCAACTCATGAACCTTATGTCACATTTTCTCTCCCTTGTCCAGTTGCAGGGTGTGGTGGGTACCTGACATCCAGCCAGGGTCATATATTTTTGATTTATTTGACTACTGGGGGTTCATCTCTCAAAGGTGTTAAAATTGCTAGTGGTCATGTTTAAGCAAGAGAAGGTAATTTTTCTTAAAATATGTTAAATATATGAAATCTGTTGCATTGTAAAACTATTCATTACTTCAAAATAAGAGTTCAGGACAAAATCAACAATATTTAGGTTAAAAACGTACACAGAAGAATGTGCCTAATGGCCAGTCTGAAATCTGCCACAGGGATAACTGTTGAGGACCACAGGAGTTTTTTTAAATTGCAGTGATGGACTGGTTTGAGGGTATAAATTATCTTTTTTTTCAGCAGGTGTTTCAGTAGTCTGACTGTATAAGACAAACAATTTTAACCACGATGGTTAAACTGTCTTTTCCTATAAAAAGGTGTAGCATGACATAGTGGTGTATTTAAGAGGATCTTGCCTCTTGACATGAGGGAACTTTCTAAAAACAAGGAGTGGAAGACTCTTCCCAGAAGACTGTAATCTTACATAACCTAAGTAAAATGGACAAAGGATACAGAAAGACATTGGCTCAAAAAATATTATCTTGTTAATGAAAAACTGTTCTGGAAAGGAGAAAAATGTTTCTAATGTCTGTCCTTCTATATTTAAATCTGAAGACTGAAATCTGATCACCTCGCATGTAGCCCATGAATGGGCTGCAGGGCAGATAAAATGGCAGTGTGAGCAGCCTTAGGCACAGTGCTGCCACTGTGCATCAACAGGAGACCTCAGGGTCTCCAGAAGCATTCCCATAGCACCTGAAGGGCACATTTACTTTAGCAGTTACCCAGCCCCCCCACCAAATTTCCTCCCCAGAAAAGATTAATTTCTAACTCTGCTGTCAGATGTCCATTTGGGGCCAGGTGCTAAAGTTCACCTCCAAAACTGAACCAGTGAAAGTCAAGGATCTTGTCCCTATTCTTGATGTCTTTTGGTCAGCACCTGTAATAAAAAATTTCTCTTTTTGGTTTCTGTGGGAGTCCAAGTGAAAAATCATACATTTTTGGTTAATACCTGACAACAGTTGGGTCCTTGAGTGTAAGTAATGTGGCCATAAGGCAAGTACTAAAATGCAATTCATGGGTACTATGGGAAAGTATGTGTTAGATAAGGATAAACTGTCTTTTGAATCAAGCAGAGATGCCTTGCTTTTGGATGCCTTCTGTGGTATGATACAGCAAAGGCCCTTTCTGCTTTATCCTCAAAATACTTCTTGGATTTCTCCTGTGTGAATAACCTTTTCTTACTACCTTGTTGGAAGATAATGGTTTAGTCATATGAGAGAAATGAGATCTTTGGGGGTAGATGGGCTTTTATAAGAACAACTACTATGCTTGATGTGGTTGTGTCACTGGTCAACCTGATAGATGGTTTAGCCCATCATGATGATTTAAAAAAAAATAAAAAATACTGCCTACCCATATAAAGCCTTGTCTTTGTAAGCACGTTTCCTATTTAATTTGTGGCTACCTTTAAAACTACACATTTTAGTCTATTGTACAGACTTCCT
>VWZG01000352.1:33701-67158 GCA_013396735.1 Grallaria varia
GACCATGTCAAAGATATCCTTGCCAGAAAATGTGTTACAACTCTTCCAGTAGTGATGAACTGGGAATAGGTGACGTCATTTTCCTGTTTCAGTTCCTAAAGAAGGACAACAACTCTATGCAAGTCCTCACATTACTGGATATCCACTCTGTGTGACTGCGACTGTGAAAAAAAAAAAAAAAATTCCNTTGGTTGTGACAGTAATCACTGAGCGAACTCTTCCAGTCCTTACCGCAACTCATGAACCTTATGTCACATTTTCTCTCCCTTGTCCAGTTGCAGGGTGTGGTGGGTACCTGACATCCAGCCAGGGTCATATATTTTTGATTTATTTGAATACTGGGGGTTCATCTCTCAAAGGTGTTAAAATTGCTAGTGGTCATGTTTAAGCAAGAGAAGGTAATTTTTCTTAAAATATGTTAAATATATGAAATCTGTTGCATTGTAAAACTATTCATTACTTCAAAATAAGAGTTCAGGACAAAATCAACAATATTTAGGTTAAAAACGTACACAGAAGAATGTGCCTAATGGCCAGTCTGAAATCTGCCACAGGGATAACTGTTGAGGACCACAGGAGTTTTTTTAATTTGCAGTGATGGACTGGTTTGAGGGTATAAATTATCTTTTTTTTCAGCAGGTGTTTCAGTAGTCTGACTGTATAAGACAAACAATTTTAACCACGATGGTTAAACTGTCTTTTCCTATAAAAAGGTGTAGCATGACATAGTGGTGTATTTAAGAGGATCTTGCCTCTTGACATGAGGGAACTTTCTAAAAACAAGGAGTGGAAGACTCTTCCCAGAAGACTGTAATCTTACATAACCTAAGTAAAATGGACAAAGGATACAGAAAGACATTGGCTCAAAAAATATTATCTTGTTAATGAAAAACTGTTCTGGAAAGGAGAAAAATGTTTCTAATGTCTGTCCTTCTATATTTAAATCTGAAGACTGAAATCTGATCACCTCGCATGTAGCCCATGAATGGGCTGCAGGGCAGATAAAATGGCAGTGTGAGCAGCCTTAGGCACAGTGCTGCCACTGTGCATCAACAGGAGACCTCAGGGTCTCCAGAAGCATTCCCATAGCACCTGAAGGGCACATTTACTTTAGCAGTTACCCAGCCCCCCCACCAAATTTCCTCCCCAGAAAAGATTAATTTCTAACTCTGCTGTCAGATGTCCATTTGGGGCCAGGTGCTAAAGTTCACCTCCAAAACTGAACCAGTGAAAGTCAAGGATCTTGTCCCTATTCTTGATGTCTTTTGGTCAGCACCTGTAATAAAAAATTTCTCTTTTTGGTTTCTGTGGGAGTCCAAGTGAAAAATCATACATTTTTGGTTAATACCTGACAACAGTTGGGTCCTTGAGTGTAAGTAATGTGGCCATAAGGCAAGTACTAAAATGCAATTCATGGGTACTATGGGAAAGTATGTGTTAGATAAGGATAAACTGTCTTTTGAATCAAGCAGAGATGCCTTGCTTTTGGATGCCTTCTGTGGTATGATACAGCAAAGGCCCTTTCTGCTTTATCCTCAAAATACTTCTTGGATTTCTCCTGTGTGAATAACCTTTTCTTACTACCTTGTTGGAAGATAATGGTTTAGTCATATGAGAGAAATGAGATCTTTGGGGGTAGATGGGCTTTTATAAGAACAACTACTATGCTTGATGTGGTTGTGTCACTGGTCAACCTGATAGATGGTTTAGCCCATCATGATGATTTAAAAAAAAATAAAAAATACTGCCTACCCATATAAAGCCTTGTCTTTGTAAGCACGTTTCCTATTTAATTTGTGGCTACCTTTAAAACTACACATTTTAGTCTATTGTACAGACTTCCTACCATCACAAATGGCTTTGCACAAAACCAGATTCATTACATCTTGCTAAGCAGGATTAAAGCTAACTTTCTATGCTTTTTCCTTTGTTTTCTAAATTAGAATATCATATACTCAGCCAAATCAAGACTACTTGTCAACCTTACTTTGCAGTCTTTTGATCAATTTACAGCAATTACAAAGCTACTTTTGATTCAGAATAGTGTTTCACTTCTTTTATCTGCAGTTTACCCAGGCACTGAAAGTTGGAAGTTACCCCAGACCAGCAAAGTTCATACAGTTTAATTCAGCAAACTAGAATGGAGAACAACTGCAAAATACTGTTGTCCTGTATCTAAGGTGTTACTTACTTCTGTTTACAGAAAGTTTAAACCGACCATGTCAAAGATATCCTTGCCAGAAAATGTGTTACAACTCTTCCAGTAGTGATGAACTGGGAATAGGTGACGTCATTTTCCTGTTTCAGTTCCTAAAGAAGGACAACANTGACTGCGACTGTGAAAAAAAAAAAAAAAATTCCATGGAGAACTAAATTCCAAACTTAAAGATGTTTTCCAAGAGGATGAGATGCAAGATGACTACATTATTAGAACACTAGATGACTATTGCCCTGAGAATTTGTGGATGACCCCTGTATAGAAGTTTCAAACCAGGTTGGATGGGGCTCTAAGCAACCTGATCTAGGGGAAGGTGTTCCTTCCCATGAGCAGGTATGTTGGAGTTACATGATCTTTAAGTTCCTTGCAACTAGACCACGGTTCTATTATATGACTAAGAAGAAAACATATAAAATCTCCTACACAAAATATTGACTAAACTAGTGTAATTTTCTTTAATTGACTCTCAAATTTATTTTCAAAATAATACTGTAGAAAGTTATACCTATCTGGAATCTGGAGTTTATAGTTGTGGGAATTAAAAACTCTACTTGATAAAATTTCATTTTTCCCTTAAAGGATATTGCATTTCGTCTGTAAAGGGAGCTGTTCCTTTATACATATGTGCTGCCCTCTAGTTAAAGATTCTTGTTTAAAAGATAATCACATTTCAGTCATAGAACTAGTGCTGAAGAAAACTGGCCTCTGATTGCTAACAGGTATGCGAATACTAAACGAAACATAGCTGCTACTATTTTTTATTTTAATTGCAGCCATACTAGTATTTTATAGACATTTACTGAAAGTTATGCTAGCAGGTATATGTAAAATGCAAAGTGACTTGTCATTCTAGTTACCCCACACCAGTGAGCGTAAACTCTGATTTTTAGGGAGTACAGTTTGAAAGTATTGATATGTTGATTGCTTCCCATTCACCTGCTTGATGGAAGGGAATTCTGTTCACATCTAGCAGTCCCCAAAGACTTCTGACAAATCCACTCGTGCTTTCACTTCTGTTTTTGTGGCCTACATGTATTACTGAGCCCTCCTTCTGCAGCCAATTTATCACTGGTCAGCGGTAGCTGTGTGGACCAAGTCACTGTCAGCTCTTCAGTTCAATGACTGCTTTCAGACAAGATGGTTAACACAGAAGGTTGTGATGGCAGTGAAAGACCAGCCATATTCAATGTCATTTCTGCTTCCAGAAGCATAGAAGTATGAGGGGGACATCCTTCAAACATGAAGAAATCTCACATACAGAGGCAGCACAGCCACTGCCTGCCAATGCCAGATTCTCTGCAGATAGTTGCTGCAGTAAGGCTAGAGAGAAAAAAATTCATAACAGAGATATTAGCTGTGCTGGAAAAGGTTGAGAGCATACATGTTAAAGTTACAGGTCTGAGTCTGATGGTTGTAAGAACAGGCTGTGAAGACATTCTCCTTAGCTTTGGAAAAAATATATTTTTCCTTTGTGTTTCTCTTGCCTTCAATAGATTTGGGGTTTGGATGAATTGCTGCTAAACACTTTGTGGGTGTCCATTTCATTCAGGTGTAAGGAATTTTGCTGTCCAAATGAATACCTAGGCCACATAGCAACATAACTCATGCCACCCTGGCTACCAGTAGCAGTCCTGTTTCTTGAAATAGAGTAGCTATTATGAGTTTACCCAGATTGTGCAATAGGACTCCAAGGCAGGAGCTGGCAGCTGATCATATGTGTCAAAGGACACAGACTTTTCACTAATTTTTGAACTTCAAGCTGGGAAATGAACGTTACAAACTGGAACATAACTCTTAATATGTAAGTTGCCACCATGCTAAGGTGCTCTGTGGTTCCAGGTGTTCAAGACTGGCTTATGTCTTGACTCAGAAGAGTTTCAAAACAGTGGTTAATTTTTCTTGACATGCTCTGAATGTCTAATTCAAGCTTTGTTCTCTTCTGTGCTCTTTGTTTCAGTGCATCTTATTAAAGTAGAGTTCATGGATTTAGCTTGTCCTGTGAGAATTTAACTATTTTTTATAATTTTGCTGTTTATTCAATTTTGCTCATAAAGTAACTACCCCACCCACATGGTTATTACAAGAAAATGTGGTGAGAACTTCTTGCTATGTCTTCATTAAGCTATTCATTAGTTCCTGTACTTATTTCTCCTTTCTTCTTCCTTAGCATTCCTCAAAAGCTGCTGTGTTTTGTCTCAACGGACTTCATGAGAAACTGGGAGGTTCCCATGGCGCTGTTGGGAAATGTATATTGTAGAAGCTCATTCAAGTGATTTATGCAATTAGGAAAATGTACAAGCAATAGCTCCAGGTCATGCTTGTAATGAAATCCAAATGCAGGTAACGAAGTTGTATTTGAGATTAAAGATTTTGCATAGCTCATCTGCAAGCAACATAATGTGAAGCAATTCCAAACTTGCTTGGGAAAAGTGATGTTAAAATTAAAGGCAGAGGAAACGTCAGAGAGATACAGCTGCCTGTGCAGTCCCATAGAGTTGTAACAGTTTTCTGTAATCTGTCTCACCTGCCTCCATGAGGTGTTTTGTCACAGGCTTTGTTCAGCTACAGTCAGGTTGTTTCAGAACTGTCAGCGTAAAGTGATGAAGCAGAACCCAGGAGTGTGTGTGTGTGCATGCGTGTGTGCATGTGCTTAAAAATTGCAGCTTGAAAACAGTTATCAGAAAGTTTCTACTCAAACACAAAACCACAATTTGTTTTCCCACAAGATAAGATAAAATCATTCTGAGGAGCAACCACTCACAGTTTACTCATGAGTTTCCTTTCAGACTGAGACAAAGACACAGTATTGGAAAATGAATGAAAAGAAATGTTTATTGAAATTTTTCTTCATTCAGGACTCAGCTCTGCTCTTTACATGTGTGGTTTAGACCCAAGTAATAGTTTGGATCTTTTTTTCGTACTAGTAATGCAATAGACTAAGCGGGTTGCGATTAAAGATTCCTAAACTCAGAGAATTTTATCACCACTGATGGAATATCTCTATCAGAAATGAAAGATTAGCATTATCATACCCAAACTTGTAATACTACCAATTTTTAAAAATAAATCAAAATGTAAGATTGGAACTTGAGCAAAAACTTTGGATCTAAGAATCTTAAACATAGAGAAATGTCAAAAGAGCAATGAGGTAACAGCAATCAAACAGCATGTTTAAATGCACTAAGGAAAAAGAGAAAAATGAGAAGTAGAACGACTAAAAGAAAAAAAGAATCACTGTTGTTGAGAAGTTTTGGGGGAGAATCTCTATTATGAAAAGTTGTGGTCTGAAGAGATTGATGGGTCAGTCATGGGCAGCAAAGGTAGCTGAACCAAGCTTGGTAGTTAAAGGGCATTTTGATAAAACTAGCATCTTTCACTATTGTGCCTCACTACAGGTTTGCAGTCCACAAGTAACCATTGGCTGCTAGTTTTTCTAACACAAGCTGTGGTATTTCATCCATTTTTTCCCTTCAGCTTGCATTCAAATACAGCACATAATTTTGAATGCACTTGTGACTGAGAACTTCCACAGAATAAATTACATTGCATGGTGATTTGTTGTCTTTACTAATCAGTATCATTGTTAGAAAGGTCTGTGTCTTGCTAACAATTTTGATCTTCATGGTTGTTATGAGGTTTGTTCTAACATCTTCCTAACAGGTTAAAGATGTATTTAGAAACGGGTATTTTTTCAGTTCTGAGAACAGATTTTAGCTTGGTTGTTTTGGTTGATGGGGTTTTTTGGGTTTTTTTGGTTTGTTTGGGGTTGTTTTATGAGAACATTAAGGTTTGGGTTTTTTTCAATTAGACTCAAGTTTCACCAATGCCTAAAAGTATTTGAGCTAATTGTCTATTGCTAATATTTCATTGTCTGAATTTTAGAGTTATTTAATATTATCAAACTGTGGGAAGACACTAGTGTAGCCTAAAGACTCTACTTGTAAACTATCACCCAGGAAAACTTGCGGAAGGTACCACATAGATCTGTGGCATAATGTTGACCTCTAAGCACTAGAATGACTGACAAGTCCTTAATAGAGGACCATCCCTAAGCACAATCAGCAGAACGTGTCTGCCATTTTATAAAACCTGTGAATGGCTGATGCATTCATTCCCTGAGGGAACTTAACACAAGCAGAGGAAATCCCCGTCTCTGCAGCCTTAAGAGTGATGCTAAATCTACCTCAAAACATTTGCAGTTTCACTCAGGATTTGTGCATGAGAGAGCTTAGGTTCAAGGTTATTTTTGCCATCATTATTTACAAGCAAGAAAATTGTTCTGCTTCAGTCCACCTCAGACCTTTCTAATTGACAGGAAAGCTCTATCATCTGCAGAAATATTCATTCATGGCTAGGCTTCTTGAACGCAGATTTGGGAAGGGCTCTACCCACGCTTGCTGCAAGCGCGCTGATGGCTAAAAAGGCTGATGCAAGATAGGCAAGTCCAGTTGCAAAAGGCACAGCAGAAAGTCTCCATAGGTGTTTTGTTTTGTTTTTTCTTTTTTTCTGCCTATGGAGGTAGAAATATTATTCATCACATAATCAAATTATTGTCTCTATCCCATGCCTTGTCTTTTATTGTTAAAATCTGTTTACCCCATTGACAGTATCCATACATCTTTTCTGTTCTCCTGTAATCAGTACATGAGGAGAGCATGAAGTTTTTGGAGGGGAGGGAAAGGCAGAGGAAGGAGGTTTTTATAAGTTGATTTGCTTTTTGTTGACTTAAGTGTAGTTGTGGCCTCTGCCCCACAAGGCTGGGCTGCTGTCCCTTGGTGCATCAGGAGCAGAGAGGAAAGCAGTCTGCTGCCAGGAACTATAGCAAAGCTAAAAAAATCTCTGAAGCAGCAAGGTCAGTGCCTCTGGTGCTTCCCTTCACACCCCAGAGTCCAAACATAAACAGTCTCATCAACATCTCATTTGTATAATCTTAATTTCACAACCCGCCCCTGCCCTAATAGACCTCATAATGACAATAAGTCAGCACAGTGAAGCCATTAAGCTTCTCTAGGATTGACTGAGGAGCACAGTCATTGCACTACGTGCCATTTGAGACTGCGGTTTGTTTCTTTTTCAGACATCCCCAGCTGAAGAATCATTTCCTGTTTAAATACAGGATTTATTACTAACTTGCTCATTTCTTGAGAGATGTAATAGTGATGGGGTTGTATATCAGATGACAACCTAATCATCTGTTTCTCTGGGAACAGATGGCTAGTAATTCCAGAAGATTTGGTGGTTGGAATCTCCCTATTTTCCCCAGTTTCTGTTCTTCTGACACTTTTTGAAACTGATTTCCTAGAAATTTACAACATTTGGAAATCAACCCACATGGCAATCTTTGGTTTTGATGGTGTGTCGTTTTACGGTTAGTGATTCAGTTGTAATTAACCCACATAATTCCTTGGTTGTCTGTGCTTTAGCTGCCAAGTGGTGCTGCACAGAGACCCTTCACATGTCACACTCCCATCACTTCCAGACTTCAGTATATCACTCTCTACAACTGTGTGAAAGGAGGTCATGGAGAGAAGGAAGTTGGTTTCTTCTCCCAAGTAACAAGAGGTAGGACAACAAGGAATAACCTCAAGGAAGGGCCGACTGATATGGAGAAGGCTGAGGTACTCAGTTCTTTGCCTGAGTCTTCATTGGCAGTCAGGCTTTCCATGTCTCTCAAGTACCTGATCCTCTGGGTGGATGTGGGGGAAACAAAGTCCCTCCAGCAATAAGTGAAGAGCAGGTTTGGGGCCATTTGATGAAGCTGAATAACCATAAGTCTATGGGACTTGATGAGATGCACCTCAAGGTTCTGAGGAACCTGGCTGATGTTGTTGACAAGTCACAGTCCATTATATTTGAAAAGTCAAGGCAGTCAGGCAAAGTTCCCAGTGTCCAGAAAAAAGGAAACATCGCTCCTATTTGTAAAAAGAGAAGGAAGGAAGATATGGGGAACTAGAGATTGGTGACCCTCTCTCTGTTCTTGTTGTTATGACCCACCCCTGAAGGCAGGCTTACTGGGGTCCTTGTTAATAAATCCATTGAGGTGGATTAGAGTGAAATGATACTGAAGGATTGGTGTTTATATATACGTCAGGTTTATTTTAGAACAATTTGATTGTAACAAAAAGGAAGTATGTAGCTCTTTTGGTAACTATTATCAATAGAAATGAAACAATATAAAATTATAAAGACATCAGTTAAAATACACAAGGAAAACAAAGAAGGAGAAAGAAAGGATAAGAGTAGATAATAGGGAGGAAAGATATCACCACCTGTGGATCCAGTGATAAGACTTGACTGCTGCAATATAGCTGTCAGCTGGATGAAGTGGCGGTTGCAGTCTTGAACCTTCAGGGATGGGGAAAGTTCCCAAAACCTGTTCAATGAGTTAATATACATTCAGTTTAGGTGGGAATGCCCAGGTACCTTCTCTGGGAGCAGGGGGAGTTTTATACTGCTGCAACGCTGTGGATCATGCACAGTTCTCTGGTGGAAGGCCTCAGAAAGGAGCCTGGAGTAACTTCAGAAGTCTTTGATGGTTTATGACCCCTTCTAAGACATGACAGTTGCCTCTCACATCAGTGTTGTTAAGCCACTTATGCCCCATCAGAAGGAATAAATAACTTCATGCCTTAGTGTGAATGTCCTGGTACTTCCCTGGAGGAGGGGTTGAGTTTTACGCCTGATCCAATTGTGTAAGGGTGAATGGAGCACCACTGGCAGAATAAAAAGCACTATCCCATCTCCACAGGGTCTGTTTCTTATTGTGCTTCTCCCTTCTATGTCTCAACACCCAGCTTGTGTCCTGTGGTGGTGGCTGTACATCCACTCCTTACCTGCACTGTTGTTTTGCAAGCCCGGCCCAGCAAAGTATCCCCTGCTTTTACAAATAGCTGATTGTTTCAGTCAATTAACCATTAACATTTGTCTCTTACACCTGGTAACATCATGAGGCAAATCCTCTTAGAAGATACACTAAGGCACATAAAGGACAATGAGGCAATCCGAGGCAGCCAGCATGGCTTTGCTAATTGTGCTAATTGTGTCTAACCAGTCTGGTGGCCTTCTATGATGGAGTTACAACAGCAGTGAACAAAGAAAGACAGACAGATGTTGTTTACCTAGATTTCTACAAGATCTTTGATATGGTCCCATATGATATCCTTATCTGCAAATTGGAGAGACATAGGGTGGGGGGGACTGTTGAGTGGATAAGGAATTGTCTGGATGGACACAGCCAGAGAGTGGCTTTATGTCCACAGAATTCAGGTCTCTGTCTTGGGATTGGTGCTCTTCAGTATCTTCATCAATGATTCAGATGGTGGGATCAAATGCATTCTCAACAAATTTGGAGATGACACGAAGCTGAGTGATGCAACTGACACAACAGAAGGAAGGGTTGTCATCCAGAGGCACCTGGACAAGCTTGAGAAGCAGGTCCACAAGAACTCAATGAAGTTTAACAAGCCTACGTCCAAGTTCAAGGGACTGCACCTGGGGCAGAGCAATCCCAGACATGATCCTAAACTGGCAGAAGTCACTGAGATCAGCCCTGCAGAGGAGGACTTCACATGGATGAACAGCTGGACATGAGCCAACAGTGTGTGCCTGCAACCCAGTAAATCAGTTGTGTTCTGTGCTGCATCAAAAGACAAGTGGCCAGCAGGTCAAGGAAGGTAATTCTGCCCCTGTGTGACCCCACCTGGAGTGCTGCATCCACCTCTGGGTCTTCAGCACAAGAAAACAGTGGACCTGTTAAATGGATCCACAAGAAGGCCATAAAGATGATCAGAGGGATGGAGAACCTGTTCTGTGAAGACAGGCTGAAAGAGCTGGGTTTTTCTGCCTGGGGAAGAGAAGACTTCAGGAAGACTTAACTGTGGCCTTCCAGTACTTTAAAAGAGTTTATAAAAATGATGGAGAGGGGCTTTTTATAGGCAAATATAGTGACAGGACAAGAGGCAATGGATTTAAACTGAGAGAGGGGAAATTTAGGTTACAAATATGGGAGAAATTCTTCATTTAGAGGGTAGGGAAGCAATGGAACAGGTTGCTCCAAGATGTTGTGAATGTCCCAACCCTGGAAGTGTTCAAGGCCAGGTCAACAGGGTCCTGAGCAACTGATCTAGTAAATGACATCCCTGCCCATGGCAGGGGATTGGAACTACATGACCTTTAAGGTGCTTTCCAACCCAAAACATTCTATGATTTTATGATTCTAAGTTGCATTGAGAAAGCTTATATCCGCTATCAGGAAAAATTTCTTCACTAAGAGGATGGCCAAGCACTGGAACAGGCTGTCCAGCAAAGTGGTTGAGTCACCACCTGTGAAGGTATTTAAAAGATGTGTAGATGTGGCACCTAGGGACATTGCTTAGTGGTGGACATGTCAGTGTTCAGGTCGTGGTTGTACTTGATGATCTGCAAGGCTTTTCCAAATTAACAGTTCTATGTTTCTATGATTTTACTCCTATGAAACACCAGGTCTTCTACCTGCCCACAGCTCTACCTTCTGGCCTCTGATCTGTGCCAGTTTTGAGCATGACTGAAAGATTTCTGTCAAAGGTAAATGGCATTTCAGGGTCTCAATGATTCTTGCAATTGGTCTGAGTGAACTGAGATTTCTTCAGACTTCAGTCTGGGACTCATCCAGCCCCTGCTGTAGCACCTGCTCCTGCTGCAAATTACTGAGTATCCTCAATTCCCTGGAGTTTCTGGAAAGAGCTGATGCCAATCAATAGCTTATCAGGCTGTGCCTGTGCTCAGCATGGAATTAATGGACTTCTTGAATTCATCAGCCTTAACAAAAATACATTACAGAGAAGTATCCCTCTCTAGAACATGCTCCGCAGTCTGGGATCCCTGTGACTACTGTGAGGTCACTTTTAACTCTTCTCAACTTCAGTGGTGCAGCTCTGTTACAGGTGCAGCGGTGATCCTGAATCCACAGAGAGAAAATTTTATCACAACTGAAATTTTTTATTTTTTTTGGGGGGGTGGGGGGTGGGGTGGGGTGTTGTTGATGGGGCATTCACTAGACACCTAAATGACCAGGGACTGCTGCAGGAGGAATCATTTGGCCCCAGGTTAGCTCCCAGCATTCCTATACGCAATTACAGGTGCTCTAAAAACTGCTTCTGCTACAGGAACTGACCAGAGTGAGAGATATCCTAGAGATGTAATAATTCTCTGCAGGCTAGAGAGAAAATTACTTTTTCAGATTTTGAGCCCATGGTTCCAGCAAATATGAGAGAGGGAGGGAGGTAGATAATGATGAGGACAGTGGCTCAAGGATTCCATCAGTTATTTTTTTAACAATTATTCTTTTTGAAAGTTTAAATATGACTCAAATCTAGCCTGTAGGCTTTAAGAGAGATTTCCAGCTTTTTTTTATCCCTGTCCTTCGAAATAACAATTTCAGGAGGCACACACTTGATGTACAGCCTAAATTGTGTTCACAAACAAACAAACAAACAAACAAACTAACTAACTAACTAACTAACTAACTAACTAACTAACTAACTAACTAACTAACTAACTAACTAACTAACTAAAACGACCAACACCCCAGCCCTTTTGAGCTACAAATGCATTTAAAATGGAACTTTGGCATTGCTATTAACTTCTAAGAAATTCTAAGTTCTTTAAACATAAGGGAACCTGCAAACAGAATAGAAGTGTTAATAATGGGACCCATGCCCTCCTTCTGTGCCTCCCATTGGGTTTGAAATTGCATTACTGTATTTCTTTTTGCATTTACTGAAAGTCATTCATCTTCAGACCTTGAAAACACTTGGACTAGCATATATCTAAAGCCTCTCACTTTCTGCATTGCAAGAGATAGAAAAGAAAAACCCCCTCTATTTTTACTATGTTTTAATCTCATTCTTTAGAATGAATCTTCTGTCATACATGTTAGTCTGCACTTGTACATCGAAAGAACCTCACAAGACAACATTTCAAAAATTTGAAAAGCAGAAACAGAGGTTTTTAATACTATTGAATTAAAAGCAGCAAAAATAATAATTAATTGGGAAAGTAACATTTGGCTATACAAACTACAGTAACACCTTGTGTTAATTATACAATATTTGTTTTTTTACTTTGATTTTTTCCCTCCTCATGTTTTACTTTGGTTTATTTCATCCTTAAATGAGATAAACTCTTTCTGCCCTTTAATTTAATTTCAAAATTATTTTTATCCTAAAACTAAATTCTGCAGAATTCTTCAGTCAACTTTACGACCTACGGTAAATAAACATAGCTGCATGTTAAGTTTAAATACTCTAATAGGCACTCCATTTCATGTAGATGTTACCATAATCACAAACAGTCTGGGAATGTAGGATTTTAGTTTCTCAGCAACCTACTGCAACACAGAAATAAGCCTGTGCTCATCAGGGAAATATTACTGGGCAATTGGCTTGTGGACTGATAGTCTGTAAAATAAGCAAACCATTAATCAGCCTTTCCATGGCTCCAGTGCTGAATCAGATGAATGGTTCAAACAAAGCAACAGTCCTACATGGAGATATTTTAAAATTATTTAGTGGGCTTGGGGACTTTAGCAGCTGCTCCTGCAAAGTGACGGTTTTTGGACAGGGGTCTGGGCAACTTCCTATAGACAAATTCCTCTAATAAGATTTGTTTATATAAAAAGCCAAAGGTGACAGATCCAGCCAGACTATACAGTGATCTGAGAGAATATGTCCCTTGGCCATAGTAAGAACATCTGCTGAGGTGCTTTCTCTTGTTTCTTCTTTTACAACAAAGTGAGCCTGCATGAGGGGCAGGATGCAATTTATAGTCATTTGCTCAACACTGAGAGGGTGAAGAGCTTGGATGACTACAGGGATATGCCCTATCAAAGCAGGACCCAGGAGACAGGGAGAAAGGAAAAGGAAGGGAAAGGAAAGAAAAAGGGAAACTGAATTTAGTGGGGATTCCAGTGAGTAAAGAAGACAATTTCTTTGGAGTACAGGGGGCAAAGAGAGTATGCATTGCCCCTTTCAGAGGGTAAAAGGGGATCCAACAGTCCCTGGTGCACCCCGCGGGTGCAAGAACCATTTCAGTGACTGCTCCTGGCCTAGAAACCCCAGTCAGTTGTTTATTAAGATGTGTGCCCCCACACAAAAATACACAATGAGTACAAGGAACTTTTATCCCAGTGTAATACCTAGATCTTCTTGTGTAGAAAAGACTCATTAGAGGTTAATAAAAAAATTATGAAAGAAGGACATTTCTTTTTGTGGTTGAATCTATACAGCATTAATCATCAGTAAAGAACAGACTTTACATGACTATCTGGAAGAAGAAAATGTTTCTCATCTCTTGTTGGTCCTAAGGGACTCCTGAAGAATGTTGTGGACCCTACAAATCAGAGCGTAAAGCAAATACCGTAATTCTTTTGTTTTGTTTGGTGAATGTTACTACAACCTCCAAGATTAAAATCGGAATTCGCGTGTACACAAGTAGAAGTAATACACAAAGAAATCAAAACAAGAGCTCTTGTGTCAGAATTTCCTGGCTGGAGAACAGACTATCAGATGAAAAGTAACATAGTGTAATTTTAGTATAGCTGTGCTTTTTTTAAATGGACTGCTAAAAAATTCTTAAATCAATCTTTCTTCCTCTTGCATGTGTACACACAGAAGAAAGTAACATGAAATTTTTTGCCTTACAACGTTTTGTGCGGTATTAAGATCTTGGACATTTGGATTGAGTAACATGCCTCTTGTGGTTCTCCAATCTACTCATACAGTGGTACTATGCTCTTTGTTCTTCTTTTAAGATGTGTTGTTGTTCTTATTGCTTTTTTACAATGGAGCTGCTGTTTTATGTTATCTGTAACTGGTCCAAAATTAGGCTTCATAGATTGGCATGAAAAATTCTCATCTTCATGGACACTTCTTAGTGAGAATTTTGCTCAATCTTGTATTGCATTTGGGAGACAGAATTTTTACCCAGTCAACTGTGCAGTGTCAGGAGTTTCATTTCATAGAACTGTGAAAAAGGCTTAAGTCTTGAAGTCTGGTGTCAGAATTCAGTATGTCACAGGCTTGAGTCTTAGAAGGATGTAAAGGGTGATATTTTCTGCTTAGGATTTGTATTTATTCCCTGCAAAAACTTGCAATCTGGTAACAATTGTAGAAAAAATCTGTCTTAGCACGTTATTGGGTATGTAGGAGTTAACAGGGATTTTTGGTGAATCTTAGATAAGTCAAGTCAGATAAACTTTGAAAGGCAAATGCATTTTACTGCACTATCAACTACTTCCATTACATTTCTTTGACCATATTTTCTATTAGCTTACACAGTTTGAAAGCTTTACACTGCAAATGAAAGTGCCTTAGTTTATATTAGCTGGAAGCTGAAATATGATATAGTCATGCTAAGCAACATTTTCTAATGCAGAAGTACCTAGGAAACCCACATGGAAAAGACATTATTGGGGTATTAAAAAACAATTTAATCCTTATATTTAGGAACATGTCAATGACAAGGTGCTTTTATGCATTTTTGACCCCTGCATTTGACTAAAATCACTGGCTACATTCCAGCTTGCTGGCCAGGGAGACACAAGCAGCTGTGTGTCCACCAGCCTCAGACACCATAGCCAAGGAGGGGTTGAAGTATGTTGTGGCTTCTCTGTGGGATACGAGCCTGTGACTGGGTGTCTGTCACCACCACAGGTGATCAAGGACCACCCACATAGCACCTGGATGTACAGCCAAGAGCATCCTCAGCTTTGCACGGACACAGTTCAGACATACAAGTATCATCTTCCAATCTGTAGCAATGGCAGTAGTGCTATCTGGAAACTCGCGCTTGGAATTTGTGTAACTGTACCACCAGTGTCCCAAGAAATTTTTTTCCTACGGTCATTCCTACTTACCGATCACTTATTCTCCCTCCAGCTGCTGAAGATGACTCTGTAAAACCACTTTGAAGTGCAGTTGACAACAAGGTATAAAGCTGAAGATTATGTGGATCTCAGTTCCATATTCTGTTTACAGTTCATATACAAAGAGCTGTATGGAAATAGTAACTGTTCTAGTACGAAAAAGTGAGGCAATTAAAAATTCTCTTCTAAGGACCCGTAGATTTACAGCATTACGGGCTAACCCTGTGCTCTATTTCATTTTATGTTATTTAGAAATTCAGATGCTAAGCAGATGTGCTATAAAAATAAAAGAAATCAAAAATCAAAACAAACAGACACACAACAAAACCCAGCTATTTCCTGTGAGAGCTGAGAAACTCATACAACAAACATAATCTTCCTGAAGAACAACTGAAAGACTGTTTTTGTACTATGTACTATACTTGTCTCTCCATGACATGCACTGTGACCTATGTCGTGGAAACAGAGGCAGATTGTTGTCAGATGTCCATGAGAACAACAGGAAGGAGATGAACATGCTAAAACAAACTCAACCTCACTGAAAATTTTTAAGGTGAAGTTTACACTGGTCTTTAGCTTAATACATGTAGTCTTATCATGGTAGCAAACTGGCTGTCCCCTGCCTTCTTGCACTGTAAGTTTGTGTGATAGATCATCTGCCTATTCACCCCTCAGCTCCACTGCTCACCAGCCTGTGTACTTCCCACCAGCTCCTGTGGGAAGAGAGCACAGGGAAAGGTCTTCAATGCCAGCTCTTTCCACTACTCCACCGATGACGCCCTTGGAGATGAGAGGATAGCCACACACTTTTGTCGTGAGGTTCTATTCCTCAGCTGCTTGTCTACAGACAGCTTTGAGGGGATATCTGAACACTTCAAGGAAATCTGCGTTTGCGCACCATGTCAAGTTCTCACTCAAGTACACTTAATTCTGAGCAGCCATGGTTAAGTAAGTGTTGTGGACTTTGGGATTTCAGTAGCTTGGTATCCAGTTCTTTATCAGACATGAATGTCTCATCTTCCCATTGAGTACTTCACTCTGCCAGTACCTAAGCTTATCCACTCAGGAGGTGGGAATGCGATCACCAGGACTGTGTAAAAGAAAACAATATATGAAGAGGTGATTGGTGACAGCAGCATGCCTTCACTAAGGATAAATTGTGCCTGACAAATTTGGTGGCCTTCTACAATAGAATTGCAGCATTGGTAGATGAGAGAAGAACTACTGACTTCATCTATTTGGACCTGTGCAACTCATTTGGCACTGCTCTACACAACACTCTGGTCTCTAAACTAGAAGCTCACAGATTTGGTGGACACCCTGTTGATAAAGAGTTGGCTGAATGGTAGCATTCAAAGAGTTGAGGTCAGCAGCCCAGTGTCCAAGTTGAGGTCAGCAACCCGAGGTCAGAGATCATTGACCAGTGATGTTCCTCAGGGGTCAGTATTTGGACCAGTTGTCTTTAATGTATTTGTTGGTGACAGGGACAACATTGTCCTGTGAAGACAGGCTAAGAGTTGGGTTTGCTCATCCTGGAGAAAAGAAGACTCCAGGAAGAATTTACACCACCATTCCAATACCTAAAGGGGGCCGATATGAAAGCTGAAGAGGGACTTTTTACAAAGGCATGGGGTGACAGGACAAGGGGTAATGGCTTCAAACTGAAAGAGGATAGATTTAGGTTAGATAATAGGAAGAAATTCTTTACTGTGCAGGTGGTGAGACATTGAAACAGTTTTCCTGGAGAAATTGGTGATGCTCCATCCCTGGAAGTGTTCAATGGCTTTGAGCAACCTGGTCTAGTGGAAAGTGTCTCTGACCAAGGCAGGGCAGTTTGAACTAGATGATCTTTAAGGTCTCTTCCAATTTTAACAATTTTATGATATGATTCTATGACGATAAGTACTGCATATTGATGAACAAAAAATATGTTATGCCACCTAGAAATCCAGTCCTTGTCACTTAATTAGGCTCCATAATTATAACTGTAAGTGTTCCCAAGTGCATAAAAATACAAAATTAAGACACTGCTCTTGAAACATCATAGCCCTAAGCACAATGAGGCCAAGTTGAGGAAAATATTACTGGCATCAGTTTCACATTGTAATCTCATACCATATATTTGGACTAAAAGTCAGAATCAGTTTTCAGAAATGCATACAGGAAGACATGGAGCTAGCCAAGCATCTGGTTATCCAAACTTTTTAATTAAAAATCCTAGTTTATTAGCTGAAAAACTACAGTAATTTCAAGTTATTTTTTGTGTCATTATGAGCAATAACCCTAGGGTATCATGTCCATCAGATAGCAGTTGATCAAATTGAGATGTGTGATACTCTGAAACTCAGTGATATGGTTCATGCAACTCATCTTTCCCTAACTTTTTTTTGATCCAAGACTGATATTTGATGACCCTTCTTGGCCCAGAACAGCTGAAATTGAATGTGCTTTGCCCTGAATAACAGTATTATTAGTAACTAGAGTGCCACAGATTTCTCTGATTCGCGTGATGATAGATGTGTTATCTGAAGAAGCCAACATCTATCTACAACAGTACATGACGGAGTGAAGTGCAAGGGTGGCCTAAAAAGAGAGAGACATGTTCTCTAAACCCAGCAACATTCAGATAACCTTTCTTTGACAACAGGTTTTGCAGCTTGTGTTGCTACTGCTGCTGCAAATCAGTTAAGCCCCCAAATAGATCTTGTCTAAACCTCAGCATCCTTTGTCTGGTAAGATTGCTTTCTGCTGCCACTTTACACAAAAAGGGACTCTCTAAAGAGGAGCAGCATTGGTATTTGCAAGGGTAAGAGAGAACCAAGACAAAATCAGAGCTTTAAAAATATTTCTCTTTAATGGAAATCAATTTTCCAAAGCAAAAAACCCATTGCATTTATCTGGAAGATTAGTCAGTATAGTTATATTTCCAAAGTAAATAGATTACATCTAAAGCATGATAAAATAAATTTGGAAACAAACTGTGTCAAGTACCACATAGCTCTGAACTCAGAGGGTTTCCCAGCAAGGGCCCTCAGACACACTGAATTAATGCCAAATTGATGCATTACTCTTCTGCTTCCGTCTGACAGAGAGAGATCAGGATTTCTGTCCTAGACATCAGCTTCCCACAGCCACCCTCTATCTCTTCTGTCCGTATCTTCTGTCAACACTTTCAGAGATAGCCAAACAAATTCCTGTGATGTTTCTGCACCAGAAACCCAAAAAGCGCAGGTTACAGCAGGCTATTGATGGCATTTGAGAGGGAGGTCTTTAGAAATACAGGGTGGGGGAGGTGGGGGGAGTGGAAACTGGAGAATCAGTAAATTACCTTCTCTTTCCAATAAAATTGTAAACACTTTTTTTTTTTGTTTGAAGATCTTGTAGACTGTCTGTTTAGCTCAATTCTCTTCTACAGCAAGTTTGTCTCCTCTTGTTCTCCAAACACAATACAAGGGTCAAATCCATAGAAGGCAATGATAAAGCCTTCCCTTGCTTCAATACTGACTTACAGTTTCACATAACTACATAGAAATAACTTGTGAGAAGAGCTTAAACTTTTAAAACGTGAAACAAAGCAGTTACTGGGTATGCACGGAACTTCTCTTCTGGGCAGATTGAAAGGCCAGGAACTTTGGTCTTTCAAAAGTGTCTGGGAAATAATCTGCCTATTTCTTGACTCTTGCTTCCAGAATTCCAGACAGCCCTTCTTCTGCTGAAGGCAGTTGTTACAGAAAATGTTTAGAGGTCCACACTGTAATACTGCACAGTGAAAACCACAGTAATTTACAGTGTCACACATATAGGTGCAACCTTTTTTTTTAAAAAAAGAAAAAGTTTCAAGAAAGCCCAAGAACAAAGTTTTGTGATTTTTTTTTTCTTATTTGAAGATGGCTAAAGTAGACTGGGAAATTTATGATTGAGACAGTAAACTTTTGATTTCTGACCTAGATGAGTGCAGAGAACTTTTAAATACTTGCTGCTAGTTTGTTATGTCACAAAAATTAAGTTCTTCTTTGTGTATTTGTTCTTCTGTTTTCTACATTCATTGTTTACTTTTTGTCCTTCCTACTTCATCTTCTCCTATAATAATTTTTCTCACAAATCAGTCTTCCATCCCTCTCTTGCAGCTGTGGATTTCTCTACACTTTTCTTTGTATTATGCAGTCATTCTTACAATATTTTTTTTTTCATTTTAGTAATTTTGTTCTGTTTTTAGCTATTGTTTTCAACCTCTATTAGCCACAATCTTGTTTGTTTGTTTTTTCTTCTCTTACCATAGCATAATCAGAGGCTGAAGGATCATCATTAAAGTCCAACATTTAGTAGCATAGGTTCTGGCATTTCACATCTAAATTTTATTTCACATTCTTAAACTCCTACTACCATCGTTGCCAAAAGTCTTGAATTCTAAAATACCGCGGTAATTAATACAATAGTTTTAATTGATGTAACAATGTTTGCCTGAACTTGTCGAAAGTCTGAATTACTGCTCTGGAAAATTTTCTTTTTTGCCATATCTTGCCTCCCCACTGACTTGCTGGAAAGTGAAGAGAAATAATGTTGTTTTTTCTAAAAAGTATACAAAAAATGTTTGCTTTTACATGACTCTGTCTGAGTGAGAGATAATGACCTTGTCCTTGTATATGTGGGGCCATACTTATTGTGCCTGATCCCAGGTTGCCTTACTTCAGTTCTGTCCATCTTCAACCCTGCTGATCAAACATGCACAGACTCTTCTCCACCTTGCTTTCTCCAAGGCCTCTTTCAGAGGCACACGCAGAAGAGCCTGATACAAGGATGTAGCTGTACTTAATACCAGTGACAAAATATAGGAACCAGGCAGAAAACTCTGATCAGAGAAAGGTGGTCAGAGAAAGGTTTTGGTGTGAGTGCTAAACAGGTACTTAAACACATATGTTAATGGATATTTAGTAGAAAGGAGATGGTGGTGCTCCAGTATAAATGCCACTATGTTTTGCAGAAGCAGCTTTTCTGGACCACTATCTTTTCTTATATCTCAGTCTAGGCCTTGCACAAGTTCGTGAAAAAACAGAAGCAGTGAGATTGTCTCCTAGGAGATTAGGTTTGGCTAGGAGACATAGCCATAGCTGCCAGAGTCAGGATCACTAGGGTCCTTTTCCCGTGGATTGCTGCCTTAGCACCTGAGAGACAATTGCGGTCCTGTATCCCTTTCCACAGCAATGGGTTCTTGGGTCTACTTAGTCCTAGCAGCCCCAGTTCATAGGGTTGTAGCTCAGTGATTTGTGCTTCTGCCATTTATTTTATTGTGATGAACTAGGGAGTTAGCAGACTCATTTTTTCCCTATATATACACTTAGCTAGTTGTAATCTGTGTACTCACAGCAGTATGGTGACATGTCAGCAAAGGTGCCTCATCATGGTGTAATTAGTACACACTAGTTCTTCAGAGCAGCAGGCAGATGTGGCTGGTTAGAATCTTAGCTGAAGGCTGCATTTCATTTATAAGCAATGTTCAGATCTACATGTCTGATCAGCTTATCCTTGTGAAAATAAACCTCAGTGGCATAACCAGGCATCACTTACGGGGTTCTTGGACCAGCCAGTAACAAGCCAGAACAAGTGTTCTGGTATGGGTGCACAATCTCAGTGATGTGAGATATTCCCTGAAACACAAGCTTTTCACTGCTGCTTCTGTCAGGGGTCACTGGGCTATGTCTTCTACATTGTCTTCCTATGAGGAAGCAGAGCACTGACCCTTTTGTCCTAATATCTTTTGTATGCCAATGGCCACCCTGGTGGAGCTGGAAAAGCTGGTGTCCTGGTCTTTGCCCTCATCTGCCAAGTGTGACCTCCATGCATGCAGCCATGGAGAGACAAAGGGCAGTTTGCAATGATCCCTTGCAGGCATCACCATACAGAAGACCCCAGAGAAGGGCAAGGCAAGAGAAAGCCTCTTGATTCTGATTTTCTGACATGCTAGTTTACTCTGTGAGTGGCTGTATAGAAACTGAAGGCCATGTTATCTTAAACACTGCCCTAAACTCCCTAGTAGTCACTCAGCCACAGGCACAACCACTGGAACTTCCAATGCTCAGAGGTGGGACAATGGCTTCCCTAGGTCATCAACATGGCTAGGCTTTGCAAACGCAGATTTGGGAAGGGCTCTACTCATGCTTGCTGCGGCACACTGATGGCTAAAAAGGCCAATGCGAGATAGGCAAGTCCAGTTGCAAAAGGCACAGCAGAAAGTCTCCATAGGAGGTGTTGGTGAGGCACAGTTCTTTCTGCATTGTCTTTTCTCCTCGAGACTGATTCTATGTGTGAACTCAAAGGAAGCAGCAGCATTATGGAAGGTGCGCCGCCATGCCTCCCGATTGGAGGCCAGTGCTTTTGGAAGACTCTATAAAAGAGTCTGGTACAATAAACATCTGAAGAGAAGTATGAAGATCAGTGTCTACAAAGCCATTGTACTGTCTACTCTTTTATATGGGTCTGAATTGCGGGTCATCTACCGCTGCCACCTGCGTCTCCTCAAATGCTTCCATCAGTGCTGCCTCTGCACTATCCTAAACATCCACTGGTCTGATGTCGTGACTAATGTCCTACCCTAGGTAACAGTATCCAAAATGGTGCTTCTTTCCAAAACCGATCTGACTACTGGGCTGCCAGGTGTTTTCTGTGGGGTCTACATGCATGGGGATTTCCTGCACAACTGCAGCCTTGTAACTGCAGTCTGAAGGTTCAAAGAGGATTTGATTTTTTGCTGGAATTTCTCCGGCTGAGATGAGTAAGATGTTCCTTCATCTGAAATAGTGTACACTATAGAGTATAATTAGGTTTATTCTTGAGTCGGAAATATAGGAAATGGAGCTGTTTAGGCAAACAGCCAGTGTAAACAAATATTAGCATATGCAGCAGATAAAGCCAGGCAGTTGAGTTGCTACTTTCCAGGGAAATAACAGAAATAAGTATGAAATTACCTTATCCCTTTAATGGACTTTTAAAAATTATTCCCTGAAGCTTCATATGGGCTACTTTGAATCCATTGTTAACATCTTTAGAGTGTGTTTGGTTTCCTGGTACAGGAAGTAATAACTGTAAAGCAAACAAATGCCTTAATTAAACCAGCACATGAGAAGAGGCAAAGGTGATGTCATATGATTACACTCAATGACACTAGAAACATTAATGAAGAAACAGTCATTAGCAAGTATTTTTAAAATGTGGCAACAACATGTATGTAATCAGCTAGCATTTCTACTAAAAAAGACACATTAAAAGGTAACACTACAAAGTTCCCCAGGGTAAACAGGGTGCCAGACGTCTTAGTTGAATAACTTTTGTTGTAAAGGGAAAACGACATGGAAGAAAATCCTGCTCCAACTAAAGGTGTGAGGCATTTCTGGAGAAGTAAATTCCTGACCACTGTGCAGAGCTGTACTGTACTACTACCCATACATAGCAGCATGAACTAGGGACCAGGGGATAACATAATTCTTGGGTTATGTTATGCTGTATGTGATACCTTAATATATACTGCATGTATGGTTTCATATATACAGATCCTCTGACCTTGGTCTAGGTAAGTGAGAAATACGTCTTTCTGACTCAACACTTTCTCAGTCATAAGCCACCCAACCAGGTTATGACCACAGCTAAGAAACCGGCTGCAAAAAGCCAAGTAAAATGAGAAGAAAATCAGTCTTATGGAAGTAAGAGACTGCCACGTCCTACATGACATTTGCTGGGGCTATAGCCTTGGCAAACATCCAGGTCTTGTGGTGGTCTTGTTCAACAGGTTTACTCTACTGCTTATGTACTTATTCCTATGCAAGTGACTGAAACAATGTAAGACCACATTTCTTTTCCTGACACTGCATAGAAATAAGTCACTTAATGTGGGTTTTTTCATAGCTGGTTGTCGGGGGTTTAGGAAAATACTGATTTATTAGAACAGAACCTAAAAATATATCAGCAGCATTGAGAACAAGATCTTGACTTGACAAGAGGCTTCAAAGCAGCTGGCATGTTGTCTCCCTTCCTGCACATGTGGAAGGACAGGAGGCATCACTTCCATGGGCAGCAGAGCTGTTGTTCACTTACTCATGCCTTCCACCTGGCCCTGCTGGGTCTTATGGTTAAAAGCCTGCTTTAGTCTGAAAACACCACAGGTAAAACCTGAAGTTTTTAATTGGCCATGGTGCTTGCTTCATGGCTCAGGGGCAGCAGAAGTGTTGCAGTGAATTCAAGCTCTTCTTCTGTTATCAAGAAAAGTAGAAAGTAATACTAGAAAAGTCAATCTTTTTAATAGTGTGGTGAATCTCAGTATGCTTTTTGAATCAATGAAAGCATAACACCTGTTGAAGCAGAAGCTAGAGCTCACTCTCTTTCCACATCTTATACATACTGCTCTCTATTGCAATTAGCTTCATGTGTCAAGCTGAAAGAATATTTATTCTTATGGTTTTTAACTTGAATTGAAACTGGGTCTGGAGAACTGTGCCAGTAAATCAAAATTGTATCACACTACATTTACACACAGAGCCTGTATTTCTCCCGTAACAGTTGGAAAATTCACCAATTATTTTTTTTTCAATTCTGTTTTTTTGTTGCTATTGTCTCTGCATGTTAAAAGATCAAAAAGGTCTGATAAAATGCAGATGTAGGCAATTTTTTTTAAAATCCAGACCACATGAGCCACTAGCAAACAGCAGATAACTATTTGGCAATGTATGATTTGTAAGCAGTTTTAGAGACAACATATACCAGATCGTACTATATCACTGGCTATTTTCTTCTTGCTAAATGATACAGTTCTGAACTCACCCTCTCTACTTAAACCAGGAATTATAGTTTAAACTGCCTCAGTGGTTGGTGTAGTGTTGGATGAAAAAGGTCAGATTACTTGAGTTACTCATTTAATTTTCTTTTTTCAGTAGAAGTCTGCCCTGAATTTTGTCTCTTGGATTACTCTGAAATAGTTTCGTTTTTACATAATATATTGCTCCTTAAAAAGACAATGGACAAATACTATAGAAAAAAATAATCAGATCATGAAGAAAGTCTTATTTCAAAGCATGAAATAAAAACTTCAGGTTTTTCATACACACAAGTGGAGATGTTACTATTACAGCAGTAATATTAGCAAGAAAATCACAGTTCTGGGAAATGCCATGACTGTTGCAACTTCGATTTTTTTCCTAATACAAGATCAGTCAGTGTTTCAATAATATTTCTTTATTATCTTGAAAGAAAGTTTAGGTCACATTTTCAGAAGCAGTATAGGGCTTTCCAATCCCATATATAGGTCAGAAGTACCATCACAGGAATTTACTCCCTGCAAGTGTGTTTCCTTGTGCATATGTGAGTTGCTGGGAGCTAAATTATAAGGCTTACCATTAGCATCAGAGGTGTAATAAAAGTCTTTCATTTCTTCTGTTCTTAATAAATTGACTAGTAAACAGTACTCCACTGGACTAAATTGGAGCAAGATACTGGTCCAAAGCAATGCTATACTGTTTCAAGCAGAGAAAACACTACAGCATGCCTTTTGTGTTCCTGCACAAGGATGATACAGAAGTGTAAGAAGAATAATATCTGTTAGAATTAAATTTGGAAAGAAAAAAATCTGTAAAAACCAGACGTCATGTCACAAGTAAATGCTAGTTTTATTTTGATCAACAGTCAAAGAGCTTCCTCGAGATGCCATACAGATATGAAAGAAAAGGAAACTGAAAGGGGAAATTCCTGATCACACTTATACCTTTCTGGACTTATTTTGTTGTACAGTGATAGAAACAAAAGGTGTCTGTCTCTGTGTAGATATGCAAGACAAAATATTCCTGTTAGAGCCTTTGCTATAAGTTTTTTTTTACATCACTCTAGAGGAAGAAATCTAACCCCTTAGCTTTGTGTGTCCCTGGCAGTGGACCTAGCACAACACAGAATACATTTTTCAGTGGTTCCACATTCCCACCTCTAGATATACTTAGGGATAATTTAAAGTAAGTGTCAGAATAAAAAGGGCTGCCAAAATGACCAAAAGTTACCATGCTGTGATGTGACAAAACAGGCAATTTGTTAGGACACTGGGGGTTGAGGTTGTTCACCAGTTTATTGCTCAGTGTCTACCCCACGTGACATAGAAATCTAGAGCTCATGTGGTATGCCTTTACAACACAGTATAAGGTCTCATAGGAGCTGACAGTCATGACCACTGGGATAAGGAAGACTGGGGGTATCTGCTGCTATGCTACAATCATTTGGATATGTGTCACCACTATGAGGAATCAGGTAAAAACTCTTGCAGAGAGCACAGCAAAACTGAGACATCTGGACTGACTGGCACATAAGGATGGGGACCAACACTGCATTACTTCTGCCCTCTCACCAAGACTGCCAGTCTCCATACCAGGAACAACTCTGTCACTAGTCAGTCCTTTCCTATGTATCCAATACCTGCCTAAAGATTTGCACTCAAATTGCTGTACTGCTGAGGTCTGGCAGAACCTTCTAGGCTGAGGGGAGTCATGAATGGGTGCTCACGGTGCAGCATCAGGCTGGTGCATTTTTGTTATGACACCAGAAACTCCACTTTACTTTTGTCTGAAAACAAGGGATCCCACAGAACAAATGAACATTTCTTCAGAGATCCAGCAGAGCAGAGCTGCATGTGTTGGATGGTGGGAAGTGCTGAGCAGCACGGCAAGTTCAGCTTTCTTACAGGGCTGGTGTGCGTCATCTCCCAAGACACATGCTTCCTCTGGCATCCACTACACCATGGATCATCCTTTCAGAAAGGCTGTGTGAACTCCACCAACACAGGCTAGGGGCTGCCAAAAAAAGCCACAAACTTCTCACTTTGGGACAGCATCTGCTGAGTATTTTCTTGATTCTGAACACTGCAAGGTCTGCAGTTTTTTCAACAACTGTTTTACTAGGGGAGGGAAAATTCTTCAAATCTTTCGGGAAAACTCCAGGCAACAATTTCCATTAATATTTTTGAGGAAGTCTTGAGCCCCTCATTGACTAGGATAAAATTCCCATAGTGTGTTCCAACTTCTGCAAAAGCCATTAACACAGACCTCTTCGAGCAGCACAGCTTTTTTGGCTAGAATAAGTATTTGCCACGCAGAGTACCTAACTGGATCCATGTAACTTGACTGTATCCTGGAAGAGTTGGAAGGGGACTGAAATCTTTTACCATGCTCTACTTTACCTTTAGATATGAGATCAATTTAGATTTATTTAAATCTAAGATGCTGTTATCTCACATTTCAGCAAGTACCTCAAAATGAAATTGTAGAGCAAAAAAATATTAAACTCAAGATAACATATTGCCCATCCTCTATTCCCTACACCAAAACAACAAAAGAATAATAGGCAGTTGGAGCTTTGTCACAAGGTGGTATAAAGACAGTAGGTGAGATTTCAAATATTGTAGCCAGGTGTTCCAGAATGAGTTGTAATTTGGGGGTGAAATTCCACAAGGTATCAAAGATACCTATGAAAAATTACATAGGCAATAAGGTATCCAATATGAGGGGCTACTTTTGAAAAATCTGGATGTGCTTGCTTTATTTTTGAAGTTATAAAGGTTTCTGATGTGAAAAAGGAAAGGGATAATGTAGTCTTTCTGATCACCTCCACTTTCTTACAAAATAGTAAGATAGAAAAGGCAGTGGAGTGACACAAAAGTGAGCTATAGGGCCACATGACCAACTGCTATTCTTGATGGGCCCTGACAGAAGGAAGTGAATGAAAATATACGTATTTCTATTTATAGGTATGCTATGAATTCTGCAATGGTTAAGAACTTTCCTTTATGACAACAAATCATTGGATTTGAAAATATTTTGTGTTACCTTAGATACATCAGTTGTTCCTGAAACTGGTGCAGTCACTGGATTCCCAAAAGCCTCTAACAAAAAGTAAGCCTGATACAAACTCACCAAGGGGTATTAAAAAGATTTTTGCTCTGGAGGCTGTTGATGGCAGTGCCACTCACCCATTATTCACAGTCGTGATCCTAATGCTGCAATACACAGTTTAACAGTGGCAGCTCACAAAAAGACATTACTTAGCTGACCCCACTAGAATCCATTCGTTGCATCTTGGCTACTGGATTCATTACCAAGAGGTAGCATACCCTTCAGTTTCCAGATGATGGAATTAGCTCACTATCTACATATGGAGATGCTGTACCTCATAAGTACTTTTTAGTGCTTTTAACACGGGTCTCATATTTGTTCTTAAACTTAGAAAACTGGTGCTAAATGTGATGTGGATTACAAGCAGCCAGCCTATGTAACTTCATTTCTTTCACTGTGTGCAGCCATAATCATGTATGTTTTACTTAAACCAATTAATTTGATGAAACTCATTAAAAATAGATTGTCTACTAGTTTACTTAATTTTCTAATCCAAACAAATAATAAGAGACAAATTCAGATACAGTTCTGAAAGAGGTTTACAGGCCGGATTTAAGAGCAACAGAAAGTAAAACTATAAATAATGGCACAAATTGTACTAATTTTTCTTGTTTCTTAACAATAAGATCTAATTCAATATACGTTTCATGTGTTTAAATTCAGAAAAGTTTTACTAAAGTCAAAATACCATAAGCTTTTAATTGTTCTTACATCAGTTACACTTTGAAATGTTTTCTTTGTGTACAAGGCAGCTTTCACATTATCAGTAAGTGCCTGCTTTGCAAAACCAATTAGAATAACATCTGGAAGTGCTGTTAAAGGCCACACTCACCTCTTGGAGAAATTAATTTAGTTTAATGCTGTCAGTGTGTTGAAATCTGTGAAACAATAAACTGTACATCCTGTACTCTCCAGCCGTCTGCAAGTAGATTGCATTTCCATTAAGAATTGCATGTGGTGACTAAGCCTTCCACAAGTTATACTTTCAGAAGCAGTCATTTTTCAAATTCAGAGTAATGTGTGATCAGCATAGTACTCACTTCACACAGCCTTGCTGCTTGCTATTGCCCATCCCTGGTTAGTTTCTGGACAGGACTGCCAGCACTGTAATGACACATTCCTCCCCCACCCCCCCCCCCCCCCACATTACCACTATGTTTGTGAAATCTCTTATAATCTCTGGGGACAGGGAGGTGCAAGCAGCAAACCATGAAATCTTCCAGCAATGTGTTGTTGAGCTTTCCCCTTAAAGGCTGTAAATCCAGAAAACTTCCTATCTGTGTGAAGAACCAGAGTCCATTCAAATACAGTCTGATTAGTCAGTCATAGTTTTAATTAAATCCTTCTGCCTCTGCTGTGAATTGTTCCTCTCATAGCTTATTTCTAAACTTCTACAAATGAGCTTTGTAGGTGTTGCAACAAGCACAAGCAGACACAAGACCGGTGGACACAAGTAGGTGTGAGACCACCTGAGTGCATGAGAAACTTGCCAAGAAAGAAACTGATAAGAGCTGGGGCTCTGTTCCCCCAAGAATACAGCCAAAACCAGTTATTTGCCCTGTAAGCAATCACTGATGCATTCTAAGGAATGTTTTGTGAGCTGTTCACACTGCTCCTTTCCCTGCCCTTTCTCTCTTTTCCTCTTTTGGGAGAGACAAAACACTGAATTCCAGCACCTATCCTCATTGTCTTCCAGGGCAACCTCTCCTCACGTACTAGGCTTTGATTTAAATGAAAGCATAGGCAAAAAAAAAAAAAAAAAAGAAAAAAAGGCAAAGTTTGCATCTTGTTGCTGCACACATGTTGGAACTAAAGTAAGAGATTAAAGAAAGCAGTACGGCAGGGCTCTGGTTGAGATTTACAGGTGTGCTGTCTAAATGCAAGATCAGACCTTTAAAAATTAAATATGGACAATACCAGTTTAGGTATAAGTCATCAGAGAAGTAAAATGAACTACAAGGCTGGCAATATGAATGTTACGTTAATATCAACTGTCAGAATCAGTGGGAGGAAAAGAAGCCTCAGAAAAACGTCAGCAGTTCTATCCAGTCCATGTTAAATACCATCTAATAGCTGGGTATTGAGGAAGATATGTCAGACAGAGAGACCAAATGGAGGGATAGCATCAAGGGCTATGAATTAGGGGGAAAAAGGAATACTTGTGAGCCCCTTGTGACTAACAGTCAGTAGTTAACCATACAAGTAGATCAATCAATTCAAAGAAAGATGAAAGGTCCAGGGCATAGATGCTAATGGCAAAAAATGTTGACGGACAGTCCAGAACATAGAATTGGGGATCTTTTATACATAGTTTGCAGCAGAACTAGGAAGAGCCAGGAGAAGACATGTGCTCTGAGTGAAAACTGTGTTGGAAGTTCTCCCCTCATACCCACCTAGGCAGATCATATTACAAAGTCTACAAAACCCCCCCTACATCGTCCTGCCTTATTTCTCTTGCACATTTCTCCCAAAGTAGTGCAAGTTTTCTTTCCTGGCACCCTTATAGTGTCTGGTAGAAGTGGATTTTTTTCAATATACTCTCTTGTGGCTGAAAACTCTTGTAATTTTTTTTACATCCATGGAAAATTCTTGTTAATGGAGTGGGGACAGATCTGTCAATATGGAGGATTGTTACAAGTCCCAGCTCATGCATGTCTATCTCCTTATTTCTGGAACACCAAATTGAGCTATATTGCTGAATTTTTAAAATAAATCTGACATGAAGAATGTAAAGCAATAAAAACCTAATGTTTTAATTAGACAGAGTCATAAAGACTTTGGTGTGAGGTTTTCAGTGACAGATAATAAATTTGTGCAGCTGGTGGGTCTCTGTCCTCTCTCAACACAGATCTATAGACTCTAAGAGAACCACTCAAAGCCTGTGAAAGTCAAGATGACTCTCTTTGCTGTCTTCAACTCAGGTATTGTTTTCACTGATAGAAATGCAGCAGCTGGCAAGCATATGTAAACTCCTGTGAATTGTCGAGATTTACGATCTAGCTCAGAAAACCAGGTGAATTATACTGTACAGGGAAATACGCTGTGCTGCTTTGTAAATTCAAACGAGTCAAAGCTGCATACATGCCATTGCTTACCAGGGAAGTTATTAAAAACAGGCTGCAGCATTTGCTGAACACTGTTACCAAAGAGTTCCTGCTTTCAGTTCTCAGCATATCCTGCATTCATGGGAAGAAGTTATTCAAAACAGGAAAGTATTTTTTCTCACATAATTATAGTGACAGAGAAGAACATTTGTTTAGTTTTGTTTTCTTCTGAAAGCTGTTCTACACTCTTTAATATTAATGTTCTAAATATTGTCATTTCTACCAGTCTTTCATAATGTGTCACTAACACATTCTTTGCTAAATCACAAGTGATGATAAAATTAGCTTCCAGCTCACAACATGCAAGAAACTGTATGTTCCAGTTCTCAGCAGCATAGAAATAAGCAGCATGGCTATTAGAGGACAAAAAGTCCTCCCTCTCTTAAGAAATTCTTCTCTTCATCATAATGGTGAACATTGCTGGAAAAATTGTTATTCCTCACACTTGCAGTACTTACAGTGTCCCCTTGACTAGAAATTAGATATTGTCTCAAAGAATCTGCAGGACTTTAAACACTGTACTTTTGTTATGATCTCTGTTTCAGTGTGGTGTTGCATTCCTCATAGAAAATTCCAGTATTTGCCTTTTTTGGGCCTTAATGGCCTTTGGTACAGTGTCTGGAAAGTCAAGGTAATGAGAAGTGGGTGACTTTCAAAACCTCCATGCATAATACCAATCAGCATCAGGTAGACCCAAGTGGCTTAGACTGGATGTGTATGTTTGTGCTGAAATGTCCCTGGGATTTAGACCTATTGTCCTGAGAAGTTCTTACCTAGCAGAATCATTGTAAGAGGCTGTTGTCAAAGTGTGGAGTCTTTCTTGTCCTCAACTTGGATGAAATGTGGCTGAAGCATCTGTGAACTGACTGGTCCTTGCCCCAACTCTTCCCATACTGTTCTTCTCTGATATTGTCCAAACTGACAGATGCTTTCTTTTACTCTGCCTTCAGCCACCATATCAACTTCTTAGTGCTCATTCCTCTTCCTGAACCTTTATACTGCAAACCTTTTCATGTATCTCTTCCCTGCCAAGCCCTTTCCTTCCTTTCATTATCTAAAGCACTTCAGAATGCCTTCAGGCTCTGGCATCTGTAGTGACAATTTGGCAGAAAACAGAATTCTCATTTCACTTTAAGCTCATTCCTCAAAAAGACCTAATAAGGAAGTAAAAAATAAGTACAAAATTAGTTAAATGTTGATTTTTGATTAATAGAGTCACAATGATGGGATACTGAACAGACCTATAAAAAATAAAATTGAATCTTAAATTGTAGGATTTTAACAATTTCAAAAATATTTAGACAAGACACTTCCAGTACATCTGAGAACTTACAACTGATGACTGAAATAAGGCAAATTTTTTTCAGGAAGTGAGACACTCAGACTCTCTATCTCTAAACGTAAAATAATTACATCTCACCTGCCGTGCAACTGTATTTTGTAACCAATCTTCTTATCTCAAAATAATTACTATTTCATGAGACAGGAAACTGGAATCCAAGCCCACGGTTGTCCTGACACTTTCAGACTCTCGTACTTATGTTGATAACATAAGACCAGGAAGTTATCTGCTCAAATGCTTTGGAGAAGATGCATAGACTATACACACATTACAGAAAATCAAGTCCAGTCATCAGATTTCAAGAAGGATATATACTACTCCCAATTAACAAATAAGCTAACATTGTTCTAAACATTTTAAAATATATTCCAAATGATCACACTAGTCTTTCAAAAATAAGGTCAATTCTTGGACTTCTAGAATCAGTTTAAATTTATATTTAAATTTATATTATGTTGCATAAATGTATGTTTATTCAGGGATTCTGATAATTTGCAGCAGTTCTGAAACTATGTATTGCATTTTGATGTTTGAATCTAACATGCTTTCTTAGTAGTTAGCATTACAGAATCAACGTTCTTAATTACTATTGAAAATGCAGCCTACTGATTACTGGATGTCAAATATCCCTTCTGCCAGTTTACAGTGTCCTTCAAATTCTAGTTAATATCAGAGACATACTCATTAGCTTCAGCTGTAAATCTTGCAAAAATCCATTAAAGTGTCTGACTCAGTCCTCAGGTAACACACATCCCAGAAATGCAAGAACAGAAACAACAGCTGGCCTTGGGTGAAAAAACTGTTTAATTGGAAGGGATGTCACCTTGCACCTAAGTTTTTGAGGCACAGAAATGTAATTTATTTAGAAAACAATCCAATTGGAAAAAATAGACAAGTCAGTCCTATAATATGGCAGATCGCCATTTCCATCTTCTTTGTTAATGAGTTCCAAAATTATTCAGTAATCCCTCATTCATCCACCGCTACTGTAAGTGAAAACAAAAAGAGTGTTATATTGCAAATTATTATTTATTGCATTTCCTTGGACTTCAGAAAAACGTGAAAACCCTCCTAGACATTCTAATTAGCAGGTGATGTACTGTGATGCAAGTGGGCTTCTACAAAACCCCAAAGTGTGCTGTGAACTTAAGGCATAGGCAGTTACTTAGTATAGTAAAAATCCTCCCTATACCCAAAAATATGCTAGAAGACTGTGGGGTCACTTCTTTGCCTGATAAACTGTGTGGGGAAACCTCTCCTTACACTGCACCTCAATACTTGTTGGTGTTAGCTTGCACTGCAGACATCCTGGTTGCCATGGCCGCTTCCAGCTCACCCTGGCTCTAGGAGCAAAGCCTGGTGAGTGGCAGCTTTGGTAGTGCTGAGGCTCTTCTGCACCTGTCATTCAGTGCAAACCATCTTAATTAAGAGTCAAGCTTGCAAAGCTGCTAACTTAATTGGATAGGGAGATACCGCAACAAACATCTTCCATCATCAGAAGCCCTTACAGGAAAGAGAAAGATAGCTCTACTGTAGGGAAAATCAGACTCTGTTCCTCAAGCGCTCTGAATCGGCCTCTCTACCTCAGGGGGCTTGGTATTCATGGTGTTGCAGTTCTCACACATACAGACCAAGTGGTTTTCTAGTAAAACTACTGAAGCTGTTAACAACAAGTTCTCAATACTTCAGAATTCATTGTACCAGTTTTTCAGCCCAAGTTCCCTCTCTTTGGAGGCTGTGCTGCTCCTCTCTGTTTATGCTTGGCTCTTTGATTTGCTGGAGTTTTCTGCGCACAATCCTGGGAAACTACAAGAACTGTTTTTACCAGATAGCTCACAGACAGTTTCCAGGCACCCAAGCTTTGAAAATTTGTAAATCTCTACTTTCTGAGAAAAAAAAATTAAAAAATTAGGGGATGCTTGCTGCAAAGAAAAGCTGTTAATTTTCCAAAGTCAGATTAAACACCTTTCCTGAAATTTC
>VWZG01000352.1:67181-91283 GCA_013396735.1 Grallaria varia
CACATGGACAAGTACAGAAAGAATCCAGCTGCCCAGAGTAGTATGGGCTACTCAGACTGTGGATCTACGTGCACATAAGTAATCAGACCTAACCATTGGTTCTGTTCCAGCTTCTTGCACAGAAGCATGGAGAACAAACAGGGAATAAGAGTTACCTTTATCTAGAGCTTTAAAGTTGAAAAACACATAAGAATGACAAGAAGAAAGAGCAGAAAATATTTTCTTTTTATACACTATTCCTACATTTGAAGCATACCTTCAGTGCACTTAATGAGAGGTAATATCAAGCACACATATGGTGTGGAAAATGATGCTCTGAAAAACAAAACAAAATACAGAGAGAATAGGGTAATTCTCTTCTCTACCTTTCTGTAACTTCTCTTCTAGAAGTCACATTTCTTTAAGAAGATGGTAAAAAAATGAGTTTATGTCACCTTTCTCACAGGAGAATGTTTTCAGTTCTCAAGACAAATTGAAGAGAAGATACAGAAACATGGACAGTTTAAAGTTCACAGAAACACTTCCAAAAATGGATGCTAAAATTGGGTCAGAATCAATTCAGTTGCTTAATTCTTACAAAACTCATGGAAATGAGTGTTTCCCTGAAGACTTCATGACAGTTGTTGGCAAATTGTATTATTAAAGGCAGCAGATTAAGCAGATTATTATCACTGCAGCAAATAAGTAGACTGGCAAATATCAACAGCAACTGTTAGAAAGGTTGGTTAAATTCTGTGCTCGTTTGGGCTTTTATCAACATGACATTGTGTATCTATATATCCTAGTAAAGTTTTGCTTTGAAATTATGCTTACATAGTGTACTTCACAATAGGTGGCTGGATCTGAGATCTTGTAATCAATTTGTGAATGTTACAGACACACATTCAATAGCATGGAAATGATTTAACAGTTTCAGCTCTACTAGGTGGAAATAAAGCCCTGTGAAGAGTTGGGCACTTTCAAATACATTTTAGTAGCTCATCTCTCATTATCCTACCAGCCAGCAATCACTGATAGCCATTACCATGGTAACCTTGCTTTAATCAGCATTTAAGGAAATCTTCAAGAAGATCTTTCTCTAGGCAGATGATTTTTTTTTTCCAAATGATCTAAGACTGATAAAAACCTCACCATAAGACGTTGTTGAGCTTTTAAATAGCAGATGGTCCAACATGATTTGTTATTGACTAAGTGCATCCATGAATTCTAAAATACGTATAAAAGCACATGTTCCTTTGGTTAAAGTACAAATATAACCCATGAACTTATCTCACTGCTCAAGCAGCATTTAATGTCTACTAAACAACAGATGTTGAAACATATGGAGACATGGCTAAAGGCCGTAAAAATATAAATAATCCCCAATTTTTTCTGTTATTCTTTAACTATATCGGTTCTACCTGACACCCTGAAAATGTCTGTTTGGCCATTAAAGGGAAAAACTTGACTCCCTAGTGTCAGCCATGTGAAGAAATCACAGCACAAGGAAGAAGAAAAGAAAGGACTTCGGGAAAAAAAAAGAGAATAGGAATCACATACTTGGAGAGAAAAGGCATGCCTTGGGTCTTGAGAGGGATGAACAAGAAACAGACTGAACAGAAAAACTGATGTAATGAGTCAGTAACAAGAACACAAATTTAAACACCAGGCACTGTCCTTTGAGCACCACACTTATTGCAAGGAGAAACCTAGAGCAAAGTATCTGTTCTGTTTGTTTCTGCTTCCAGCTCATTTTGTTTATTTGCTGCAGTTGCGGGGGAGTGGGAAAAGGAATAGGGCTGTGTTGCTGCAAGCAATTCAGTTTAATTTGGTTCAATTTTGCTTTTTTTTTTTTGGTTGGGTTCTTCTCTTCATTCTTATTTTCTAGTGTCCTTTCACCAGCCAGCAGGAGAATGCTCATTTCTGAGGTATCACACTTCTCCTCATTCACATTTACTGACTGTGCTCCATTCCATATGAAGCCAGAAAAGATGATTTAGCTCAGGCCTGCATATGTGAGTGACAGTGACTACCCTGTAAGGGCTACACCACGATAGTTAGTGGTTGCTTTCAGGGTACCAGGCTCCTCAAAATATTTGTCTGCCTTTGACTCCCTGAAGGAAGACTAAGATGTGAGGTAGGATCACACCACTATATTCATATGTGAAATTACCTCATTTGCATTGAATAGCGGGAGCTGATACAAGTCAGGGAAGGTCTGGGCATCATCTGACTGCGTCTTTTGATGTTTCAGCCTTGCCTGCACATGTTCTTGTTGGTTAATGTTTCTCATATCACATGTGATGTGGTATGGGCCACAGACACAAAAATTAAAAGCTCACTTTTTTCTCACACTGCATTTTGGTGCCATATGCTGCACTAGTGCACAGAGAGAGCTTATTCAGGACAGCAATAGCTTAAAACCAGATTGGTTTTGGACTGGAGAACAGCACCTAAAACACCAAAATCAGACCACAGAAAAAAAATTACCCATGCCTACTTCAGAGAAATTTAAAATAAAGTGAAGAACTACTTACAGTCCAGGAATATTATAGGAAAATTAATCAATGCTTTTCTCCCCTTTTCAGACCCACAATGGAGGTTAGAAAGGTGAATGAGTAATGCCCAGCACAAGTCACTCTTCTGTCCCTCCGTATCTCTAAAACGTCTTCAGAGCCTTGGTCCCATGGAGATCAACACCATGGCTGTGAGGAAAAGAAGAGCAAAATAACATTGACCCATGGCTGGATTTTCAGAGGGGTTTTCTGGCTGGTGTTTGCTCTCTGCAGGATTTTTTTTCAGGAGATGTAATCCAGCAACATTTGTTTTTACTGAGCTCCGCAGTTTTCTGCTCCACCGAAGTACTATGAACACCTATATACATTTTTTTGTTCACAGAAATTGTGTGAAACTGCTTCCTGCTTTTCATTATCCTACAGCCCTCCGTGTCTTCATTACCACTAGTAATAAATCTATCCTTATTCATTAACTAAGAACTACAAAAATCATAGATGCACGGGGAGTAGAAGTTTCTCACAGAGATCTAATGGTTGTAATGTAAATCTTCCTACTGCTTAGATGTAAATTTAAACCCAAGCATAGTCAGTATCCTGAAAGGCATTTGAAGTCAAAGCCACTGATGACGATCTTATTTTGCCTCCTCTCTGCTGGACTGGCAAAGACAGCACTGCAACTGTACAAGTGCCAAGCACAGAAGGAATAATTGAGTTTTTCAATTTGTCTTCATATTTGAAATTTTGTATGAATATAGATTCATGAGTAAAGACCAGAGATTTGTATATCTCAAAATCTGTTATGAGACTCAATATGTATAAAGACTTAGTCTTTACTGTATAATATTAATGGGAGATAACTGAATTAGAGGCTGTGGTGTAAACAGTAGGAGATACTAGCTTGAGTTATTGAATCAGTATAGAATGTATTAAATGTTGAAGGCAAGCTGGAGAAGGTCCATTCAAAACAGTGGATGTGATAAGAAATTAAGAAACAGGTCCTGCGAGAAAATGTTGAGGAGAAAAAACCCATTCACTTTATGTAGAAGACACGGGGACAGTTTCTGGTACTTAAAGTTTTGATTTTGAGTATCTGGTGACCTACTGCTTTCCTGTGATCATAAGAGAAGGCAAGAAGTAAGCCTGAATTATTACAGTAGAGACTGATAATAGATGCTGCGATTTTTTTTCTGGTGTCAGGAAAACGGGAATGAGCTAGTTGGTTCAGCCGAGAAACCTGGACATACCCAGAGCACAGTTCACAAAATCTGGTTTTGGATAACTTCTTTAGAATAAGACTAATCACACCCTTGGAACTACCCTTTTCTCCCTGTGGGCTCTGAAGCAAGCCTGGAGTGACTAACTCTGATGTAGTCATGCTCATTCCATCAGATGAATCCCCATACAAGATGTTCAGCTTGGCTTGATAGTCCCAGAGCATGGGGGCCATCTTGGCACACTGACAAAAAATAAGGATGTTATTTTTTTCCTAAAGTTTTGTCAGGACACCAGATTTTCCCTGTCTCTTCCTGTCAAGCTGCAACCCTGAGAACAAATTTATTCCCAGCACTGTAGCCACAGAGATGTCAGGACCTCTTCTGTCCCGGTTCTTGACTCCACCATGCAGGTCAGCACAGGACAGAGACACTTCCACCTATGTTATGCCCCTTTTTAGAAACAGAAACAGCATTGAGTATTTTTAAGATGTGATCAGAGAAGTGTTAATTTGGGTTGGTCTAGGTATGATTCACCCTGCTTCTGTGTTGGGGCTACTTCTAAGTTCATCAACTGAGATCCGACTTTTTCTCCCATCATAGTTAGTAAGACTAAGAATTTCCTGGAAAAGACAGAATACTGACTGCAAAATCTTACTAATAGTAAGATCTGTCAGACAAGAATAGAAAATTATCTTATGGATAAAGGAGAAACATCAATAAAATGGATTGAGATCATCATGGAATACATACCATGAGTAATAATCTCAAAAGGACCTTGAGAACCTGGACCAGAAGCAATCTAACAGGTCTTTTTGAAGGCTAACATCAAAAAGTTTTAGATTACACTGACACAAAGCATATTTTCCTCACATATCAATAAAAGAAAAAAAATAATATTTAGCTGAATAAAATTCCTGGAGGTAGATATCCGTATCTATTCCTAAGACAGTGTTACTATCTTTTTGGTAACTAATATGACAAATTCTCATTGTCTGGCTTGCTGTAATATTATAGAATACTCTCACCCACCTGCACATAGAGTCCTCCCATGTACAAGGTTTTTTTTCTTAAAGCAGATTTCCTCAACATACTAAAAGCTGTTTTCTGAACCCAATTTCGAGGCACACCTTTATTTTTATTAGTTTTTCAGAGCTTCAGGTGAAAACTGAACAGGTTTTGTCCTACAGCCTTCCAAGGATTGGCCAAGCACTTGGAGACTAAATCATCGGAAGTCAAGACGGGCTATGATCTTCCTGGGTTACCTCTCTTTCTTGACCCTCATTTGCTGCCCATTCTCCAGAAACTGCTGCTTACATAGCTAATAATAAGTGCAGTTGCTTCCCAAACTGATTTTGACAAACGGCCCTTGTCAGTACAGGTGCTCTAGGAGCAAGACAGAGCCATGATGGTAGCTTTTGTTGCTGCTCAGTCAAAGCCAGAACACTACCACTAATTCAGTATAACAAGGTGCACATTTATGGACTGAGCGTGGAGGAAATGGGACTGAGCAGAAACATGAGGATTATAACAGTGTTTTTGCCCTCCTTACAGTAATGCACTTGTTACACCTACATGCTGCCAAGAGCTGCCTCCTGAGCTTCCCACTCCTTGTGGGGAAAGCTGCTCTCAGAGTCACAGCAGTTTTGCTTGAGCAGGTGTGTTGGGATGAAGTGCACCGAGACAGTGATGCAGGTTGATGGGATTTTTCTTCAGAGGCAGAGCCCAGCACATCTGGGCAAAGGAACAGTAGTGTGGCTTTCTGGAAACTGTGGATTTGTGAGCAGGGTATATTTCTGACCATTCACACTGACACCAACATCTGTAATGAACATATAATTCCTCTCCATTCTTAACTATTTTAATAGCTGGGCAGCTCTGGAGCAGCTACATAAAATTCTTCCAGTTTCAGCAGGCATTGAGATACATTCTTCAGTACTGAACTGTTGAAGTAACAAGATGTAATATACTTTTAAATGTTTTTCCAGAAATGGTCCTTTGTTCTCCTCAGGAGAGTTTCAGGACTGCTGGCTCAAAAGAGCAGTGCTCCTTTTTTATTCAGGTATCTCAGTGAAAAGATTCATATGTCCCAGGATGAGTATGAGCTTAAGTGGTTTGGTGGATGAAAGCCAGTTTGCTCAGCAGCATCCCTGTTGGATAAAGTGCCCACAAAGTGGATAAAAAAGGTAGATTAAAAATCCATCCATCATACACAGCACATTTTACCTATCCAGGATCCTGCTCAGACGCATTAAGGATATATTTTAATTTCTCCGATGCAAAGTCATTCTGCTTTTAGTAATTTCAAAATCACAAAGGAGCATATGCTTCCAGAGAAACTCTTAGCAAGCATAAGGTGACTATCAGTGCTCATAAAGGTATACATCAGGAAGAATTATGGAAATATTAAGCATGTTAGGCCTGAGTCAGAGCTCACAAAAGGGTTATATAGGGTCATAAAGATGTGGTCCTCATTCACCTAAATGAATGCCAGGTGAGAACTGCAATGTTTGTATTCGGAGTACAAACACTTCAGTAAAGTGGCAGCTAATGCAGTCATGACAACACAAGAAAAGGCCACAAAGGAAACAGTAGCAGTACTTTGTACTAAGATGCATTCCTCCTCAACACTGAAGTCCTGGGCTAGCCTTTCCATTTGTTTTCCTTGTGTTGACCTTGGATTCCTAATCACTTTCTTGTGACCTTTCTCACATATTCTGATTAATGTTATATTCACATAAGACTTTTTTTGCAAAGTGGCACTCATTATTAGGATTTTATTAGCATTTCCATGCAACATGAAAAGCATAAGTCTTATTAAAAAATTATTTCATTGAAATTCTGCTTCCGTAGTCTCATGCTTATTTCAACAGTCACCTACGTAACCCCATTAAAAAGTCAATCTTTCAAAATGTGATGCTTCTACCAACTCTGACATTCAGAGATTTCTGGAGATATTTCACAAATTTTTGTGAATTAAGATAAACATAACCATGATGCTTTTGTAATGGGCTTTTGCAACAGGAGAAATGGAAACAAAAATGTGTACCACACAGATACATAGCAGTTCTGGAGTAAACTGAAAAACACACTGGTATTGAACCAAGGTAAATTTCTTTCATTTCAAGAGAGATAACTGAATTGAAAACCTGGGAAAGTCCATCCACTTCTTCAACCACTAAATAAAACTCTCCACATCATCTTTAAATGGGACATTTTTATTAAGGCTATGGAAGCTATAGAAGCTATAGACTTTACATGGAAATGGGAAATGCTAGTCCCTGAAAACTGGTCAAATCAAAGGCAAAAACCGAAAAACATAGCAGCAAACATTTAAAACCTGGGGAAAAAACTCCAAAAACCATAACAAGCTGAAAATAATTAGATTTTTGATTGCAGGGTAACGTTCAACAATGCAGAAGTTAAAGTGGACTGGGCATTAGTCAAGATGCACTGTTTCCCAAATCCATGGTACCAGACGAGGAAAAGACAGAGCAGGGTGCAAAGTGACTTCATTCAGCGTATGGACAACTTCAATGTTAACTACGTAAGTATAAAGCCAGGCAATGTCCGCAGTTCAATACAGACTCCTGGACTGATCTTTCTAAGTCACAGGCCAAACAGAAGTAATAATTTTCATAAGACATTTTGTGTAAAAGTGTGCAACAATGACAGTATATTATTATTCCCTTACTCTATTTCTCATATAACACTTCAAACTGAAGGAGGTGCTGGGATGGGGAACTGACTGAGAAAGCAAAGAGGCAGAAAATAGAGTCCTTCAATAGATAGATATGAATATTTGGGGGTTTTGTTGCTTTCCTTCAGGGGGATATTAAATTTTTAGTCATATTTTCTTGCTTTTATAAATGAAGCAATGACTTCTGAAACCATGAAAACTGGGTCCAAGACTCTTGCAGCACCTGTATTTCAAAAATGAAGTACACAATCAGAAACCAGGTAAAAAGGACTGTCTAGCTGTCACGATTACAGCTTCCTAATACCCAGTGATCATCCCTGATGTCAGTTAAGGATTTAACTGTCTTTAGACAATCTGAACTTTAGTAGTTCTAGATTCCTAGAAACCTTTTCTGAAATTTCCTAGGATGGCCAAGTATGAACTATGAACAGACATCAGATAAACCCCCCCCTTTAAGCTAGTCCCAGACCCTGTGGGGCTGTTTTTCTCCTATACATATCAAATTTGAGGGAAAGGGTGACCTTGGGACATCTATGCACATAGACATTTTTGCCCTAATTTTCCAAAGAAATAGAACTGAAAATCATTCTCCTTACTGCTCTGAAGCAATATGAGCTGTACAGGGGGATGGTATATAACAAAGACCAACCTTCACTGTGTGAATATTTTACAGCCCACTAAGGAGGGCCTTATCAAGAAATTTATGCTGTGATACATCTCTTCCCCCTTTTCAGCCTTGCAGCAACAAAGTGATGCACATCAGAAAAATAATTTACAGAGATTACAAACTTCAGTGTCTGCACACTAAAACCGGTAAAAACAGCTACTGTTCTTTTATGGGATAAGATTTGGAAGGCCCTGACTGCAAGAAAGAATCGCTTGATAAAGCTACATGATGAAAAGAGAACAGAGAAAGCACAAGTCTTCTCATTAACAGCCAGATTTTTTTCTTTTATCAGACATAAGAAGACAGAAGTTCTTGCACAAGCAGCTTCACCAGTTCCAGCCACTGAGGACACGGGGTTACTCTGTTCATGCAAAGTCCATTGCAGACAGGGAATATCCCTTCCAACTACACATGCCTCTGGATGGGCTGCAGACCTCCACACATGGTTGGCCTTTGCAAAATGAGAAGCCACAATGCAGCCATTTGGATCAGTCCATTATTTTGCATCATGTCCCATTTTAAAGCATGGGACAGAAAATAGAGAGATGTTGGTGGTGCTGGGGAGAGAAGAGTATCAGACTGAAGTACACCAGGTGATAAAGATGTGGGGCCAACTCGATTAGAAGGAAATGGCAGAACACAAGTATAAAAAATGAAGCATATTATCAACATCTATGCATAAAAAAGACCAAATAATACCTTCCTGCATGAGACCAGAGCAAAGTTTCTCTTGCCAACAGACAAAGTCATATTGTATTTGTTGACCAAGACAAAGACAGGGTATTTTCAGCCACTGAAGATCTGCATCAAATGTCCAGCCATCTCCAAATTGACCAGATCAGGAAAATCAAAGAATTGTATCCCCACTCATTAGAATAAAAGGAGCAACACAAAGGAAGAAGAAGAAGAAGTGGAATTAGCTATCTTTCTTCATCCTTTAAGAATGATAGAAAGCCTTTTAGTTGCTTAGAAAAGATGCCTGTTACACGTATGCCAGACCCCACAAGAAGGAGTTAGAGGCCTTCGAGTAGATGGCATCTTAGAAAAAAAAAAGGGACAGTGCAAGAATAGGAGAGCAGGAAAATCGGGAATCTGCCAAAATTGTGTTTGGATGAAAATTCTTTAATAAGGCTAAATTTTATGAGGTATTGGGAGAGTCATCATCACTTGTTTGCCACAAAGACAGCAATAAATGTTAAACAGCACATTTCACACATCTCAAAATAATGTTCCAACTTCATATGTTTTCCAGCCTTGGATGTTTGCATTTCCAATGCTAGTCAATTATTTGACAAAATATTGAAGAATGTCCTTTCACTTTTAATTTTGACGAGTCTGTTTTCATTTACCACTTGAGCAACCAATTCCGCTCAGAATTTACTTATGGATTTTACAGAAATTTTTCAAGGAGTAGCCAGTAACAAAAATTGCTTAGTTTTCATCATCAGTTTAGATCAAGTACTTCTCTGCAATGTTAGCTTTAAATGGTGTTGATGATTCCAAAAGATTACACCTTCATTTGACCTTCAAGTCTTGGGTAAAATTGACTTGTTCCATTTTATATTGGAAGTTCAACTCATATAGCCTTGTCAGTGTCAAAAACAAGAATTTTTCTTGTGTTCAGCAAGTAAATGAAAGCAAACTCTTCTTCATCATGGAGTACTTTTTCTGCTTCAGATCGCTGTACATACAAAGCTGAGGAAAAGGATGAAGCTCAGAAATTCCCTGTGAAGACTGTTTCTGACTGAGGAAATATGTTTATTTACCCTTCAGAAGACTTTGCATTCTGGTGATGGTTTGAGATGCAAAAATTCTCTTAGATATTCATGCAACAACAAAGAGCAGAATGAGTGGGTTTTAATCTACCTCAGATTGGAAGANACAAAACTCTTTTTTTCTAATGAGATTCATCAATCTATTGTAGACTAGCTTTCTGGACTCTATAAGAGCATCAAAACAGTCACAGATTTGGCTTGAGGTTTATCTGAAGAACAGAAAATCCATTATCTACATTTTGGGAATCCCCAAATATGTAGAACAGTTTGGATCTGAAATTTGTTACAGCTTTAACGCAGTAGAGGCCTTTTAACTGTGATGTTATAATATTGATTCACATTATGGACAGCAGCTGTTTCAGAAACCATGCTCCCTGAGGCCAATTAGACCGACCAACCAAAACATTAGCAATAAACCAGACCTTTATTGTTTGGAAAAATCTCACACAATTCTCTTTTTTTCTTGTTCCTCCACGTGCTTTCAAAAAAGCAGTTGTATATTTAGCACTACAGCTCTCTGCGTTTTCCACAGAGCAATCTGCTCATAGGATAGGTTCCTGCAAGGAGACAATCTCCGTCCTTGGTTTAAGTGTAACTATTTTCCTAAAAGCTGCAAAAACTTCTTGGGACACAGTAATTTGTCAGATAGAAGATACAGCTAGCAAAAATTTTTGCTAAAATCTGACTGAACACTCCTTATCAAATATCTGCAATGTGACAGGAATGCAGAGAGACAAAACCTGTGATAAGGTAACTTCAGCTCCTTGTACTACAGTATGTCCAAGGCAGCAACCTTGGGGCAATCCTGGACAGTCACATTCTTCCTCCCTTAGGTTTTATTAAGAAAGTCTGAGAAACAACATTCTGTAGCCTCATGGATAGGATGCTTTACCTCACTAAAGAGGTCCTGGCTGTTTGTGAATGAATAGAATTACTGAATATAAAATAGTTTGGATAAAAATATTTGTGTTTTCTGCCCCTCATAGATGAAAGAAATGTTATTTGCTATGGCTGACAACATGTTAAAGAAGCTCCCAGAAGCATAAGCTCCTGACTTAGGGGAGAGAAATGCAGAGACAGTGTCAAAGAGTTAGTGTCAAGCCAAAACTCAGGAGGTTTGTAAGCCTCTTAGCCACCCCTCTTCCACCATTGTGATGCCACACATATCTATGTGGCACAACTGGCAGGCTTTGTGATTAAGGTTGATTTAATCTTGCAGTTACTTGGTATAGTTGGCAGTAACCATATTACAAGTAGGTGCTATCAGAAGTATATGATCCACCAGCAGCAGTGCCCATGTGGGTGTTATACAGACATCTAAAAGCAAATAGGGAAAATAACCAAACAACCCAAGCAACAACAATTTCTTGTTTGCATTCTTTTTTCCCCTTTGTGTTAGCAGTAGACAAAATCATTTTCCACAACTGTTCAGCAGTGGTGTTCCACTTGCAGACTCGCACATAGGGCTGCTCTCAGGTGGAAGGGAAGCTACAACAGCCATAGCAGAGAGTCCAGTGTTTAACAGCACTGTTTCTGACACAGAGCGTATTGCAACAGATTCCCACCTCTATTCTGTCCTGAGAAGCCAGGGGCACAGTTAAGATCTGTATGGTGGCAAGAAGGCATGGCTATGGTTGCCTTCTACCAAGTCAAGCCCAGTAAAGCCAGATTGCAAGGACCTAGTAGAGGCATGAATTGATGCCTTGGAGTATGTTTTGTGAACTTTTGACCTACTGAATTGGGTCTTAACTAAAAACAGCACTTTATTTTCATGATAGGAATCCAGTATGAGACTTCTTTTTGTTTACTATTATTACTAAAATACCAATTGTTTACTAATAATCCATAATTTTTATTTGCCAGGCTGGCTCCTGAGCAGAGAAACAAGAATCTCAAAAGCTCTAAACCAGAGCATCCAAGCAAAGCAGGCTCTCAACACATGGGAATTTAAGGCTGGACTCTATTTTATGGAGCATTGACATTGCAGTCAAACACTTTGATCCCTTACTTCCACAGCACGTGAGCTGTCATGGACTAAGCAGACAGCAGATGTACTTACTAATTACTACTAATTGCTGCTGTCTAGACACCATGTGAAGACTAAACTACCAGCCTTGTTTACAAACCAGCAAATACCTGCATACTCTTCTCATATTATTCTGGATCACTGCATGCTAAGTCACCAGTGCTGAGTTTGCATACAACAATGCCAGTAGGAATAACAGTATACCATTTTTGCATGAATCTGAACAACTGCATAAAATGAGGAGAACTTGAGAGTCAAGTCCTCTGTCACCAACATTTATTTTTCTTCTTAATATCCTTACTGTGTTTTTATTAGTCTGTACCACAGAAGGAAGTAATTTTCTGCATAAGGCTCTCGGTCAAAGATCCACAAATGAGAAATTTATGAAAGGCTTCCAGCAGGCAAAAAGCTCACAGATTTTGTGGCACCAAACATTTCATTCAGAGGCTTTAAACAGTGGATCATTCAATTTTGTTTGGTTTCTTTCAAACTGATACCAGTTTAAGTAGAAAATGTCAGTACCTGACAGCATCATCTTCCTGTTGTAATAAAACATCCTTGTGATTGCTTTCACAAAAAAATAACTTAATACAGACTTCACAGATTTAAATTTTTTTGCCACAGCTTTCTGGAAATAGTTTGCAATGGTTTCAAAGTCATGAGATTATAGCCATTCCACCTCTCCTTATCCTAAAGAGGATATATATACACAGGTGCAAACATTAAGAATCAGCAATATCAAACACTTGAGACATGGTGTACATAAAGTGTCGGTCATCTTATCTCCACCACGTGTTAGTGCATCTTGTTCTGGCTCATGGTGTTTTAGCCCTTTTTAGCTGTCATGAAAACTAAAAGCAGTATTTCATGTATTGGATTTACAACATTTTAAAGCACCTACGAATGGCACCTGCACAGGAAATTCTTACCTGTATCACACTAGTCTTGCACAAGAAAACCTTCCAAATGAGGCTGCACAACAGAAAAGGGTTAAAGTAATCAATGGAAAGAGCAGATGAAATAGAAAATGTAGAGGTAAATGGAAATTAAGAAAGAAGAAAAGAGGTTCTGGAACAGAAAAGAAGTTTATCTGGAGGGGCCAAGTTAATGTATTGTTCTTTATATGGAAGGAGATATTTTTTTTAATTATCCTTCCCTAAATGAGAGAAGAACTGTAATCAAAAAACTGTACTAGATACTCAAGTGAGCCTGAATTTAAAATGGAATTATTAAAACTGAGGTCTTTCTTAAAGTGTTAAACTGTTGAGGCTAACAAGGAGACAGTAAAGTCCAGAGAACAGTATGCAACTCTACTGTTTGAACAAGGTTATGAACTGATTGGCCTGACCCAAGGCTGAAATTATTTGAGTCAGCATAGATTGAGGCAAACCAACCAGGCACTCACAGATAAACTCTGCCTTGGGAAATGGTGCAAGATGATCTGTAAGGTTGCAGGTAGCTGCTTTTCAAATTTTCCTGGAGAACCAGGAAAAGTAACAAACTGGTAAACCCAGTGACAGTCTCTGTTGTCAGCACTCCTCAGCAAAAATATCTTCATTGCATCGTGTGTCTGTGCTAGCCTTGGCTTGCCACAGCACAACTGGCAGCCCTTGGCTCAGGCCGTGGCTGGAGGCAGGACCTGCACCCTAGATTGGCACAAGGCATCTGCATGCAAACATGCATTGTGTGCAGGGAGGGAGAAGGGGGATCCAAGGTATAAGTTACCCTTACATGCTCCTTTCCCCTACTGTCATGCATTCAGCACACTTTGTTTTAACTCTCTTAGCTGCAGTATAACTATGAAACATCAACATTACTTTTCTTGACTTCCCTGACTAGCTCGGCATTTGGAGATTTGAGTTTACTTAAATTAGAAAGAAAATTGGTGAGAGGACATGGGATTTTTCAGACCAAAAAAAACCCCCCTCTATTTACATGAATAAACAAAGTCATGCTTTCTAGGGCACACAGGGGACCCAACATCCAGGGACAGCTTTCCATTTGATGGCTTTCTGCCGCCCGAAGAGTTATCTGACCCAAAAGTCCTTTGCCAAGCCTTTATTTACTGTCAAACTGGTGTTTTTCTAGAAGTCCTGAAAAAATTTCTGCCTGAAATTTTCTACCTTTCTGACTTTTATCCCCAAAATGCTTTGTCCAATCCCTTCAGCCTGGATCATATGAATGTGTGAGCAACTTTTTATTCACCTTTTGTTTTGGTTGGAATTACATATTTTATTCTTTCTTATAGCTCCATGAAATGCAACACACAAAAAGAAACTTAGAACTTCCAGCTAAATTCAACGTACTCAGTTATTCTCAAGGCCCTTCTACTTCAGACCAAAGTGCATTTTCTGTTGTTTTTCAAGCCTTAGCTCACATTTCTTTAAAAGCAATGGAAGAAAGGGAAAAAAAAAAAGATGTTCAAGTTCACACAGTCTCTCTGTCCAGAGCTGGCCGCTTTCCAGCTCTCACAAGTCCCAAGACACATCTTACTCTTGATCTTAAGTTTCCACTGATGCCAGGTGGCTGTTCTTCTGTGTGTCTCCTTGGGAGAACTGGGTTTTCCAGTACATAATTATGTGCCTCCAAAGCAAAAACTTTTCTCATCAGGAATTATAGGAAACTTTAGGGGAAAAAAAAAAAAAAAAAGCAAAAAAACACACACAAAACCCCAAATACAAACAAGCAAAAAAAGCCAACCCACCCACCCCCGATCTCAAAAAAAAAACAAAAAACAAACCAGGTCACAGTCTGTACTCAGGATCTGAAATGTTAAAGAACAACTCTTTATGCAGGACAGAAAAATGGCATTGAACCAACTGTGTTTTGCTGGTTAAATAATTCTTGGTTATTTTCTTATGGAGAAAAGATTGTGTTTCAATAAAACTCATTTCACCATATATTTCATCAAGACCGTTAACAGCTCTACAAATCTTGAGGTGTCCTGATAGTCCTTGAGGCTGGAGTACCTTCTTGACTTGTTATAGAATGGAGCATGTATTGAACTTTCAGACAAGTTTTATACTGGGAGAATTAATACCACAACCAAAGTAACTTTGCAGAAGGAGACCTGAAAGCAGTGCTGATGAGAAGTCCCATAAACTGGTGAATACTTGTCTTGAACTCATAGTCAACCACGAGAAGATGTGATGAATTTCTGGAGAAGCTTGAAGACATGTTTTCTTATGAGTTTCTTGGCTGAAACGGTTCCCAGTCACAGCTCAGTGCCGTAGGACTGACAGCCTGACATTGCAGCAGCCATCATAATTCAAAGTAGCTGCCAAAGAGTACAGAGGGTGGCTGTGTCTCCCATGGCACCTCCTTGCTGCACCCCGCTAATGCTGAAACTACTGCCTTAATTCACAAGTGTATCATGGCAGAGATGATTTCCATTACAAATGTGTCATTTGGAGTTCACTTTTGTAAGCAATTCAAGAAGCATCAGTGGTAACACTGAGGACAGTCAGCTCAGGTCAGATTATTTTGCTGAGAAATTTACCATCACCTTTTCTCAAATTCTATAGAAATTAAGGGCACAATTGTGCTTTGATTTCAAAATTTCTGGGAAGCAGAATGATGAAGACCTTGTAGGACGTAAGTGAAACACACCTTCTTGGTGGCTGTGTTAGGCTGACTCACCCAACAACCTGCTCCAAGCAGACAATACTGGGTGCTGAAGACACTGGGGTTCTGCCATTAACTGTTTTGTTGGACGTACCCAGGACCTGCTGCTGTGTGTACCAGGGAACCCACTCTCTCCTCGCCAAGCCTACATCCAAAGAGGGTAAGAGCTCTTCATATCTTGAACTCAATACACAGCAGAGGTCTGCAGAGGTCTCTGCCTCTCTCCACTGCCTGTCTTATGAAATTACACTCTTTTTTCAAGAACCTCTGACAAAGGATCTCCAAAGCATATGACTATCTGTTAAGGTACTCAATCATCAAGAGAAACTTTTTGGTTTAGCTAGAGTTGAACCTAGTCTTCCAATACTTTATTGACATATCTTAGTTATAGTTTGACTCCCACTGAAAAAAATGCAGTTTGCAGTCCTAAAAAATTTTCTTCTACAGTCAAAAAAAAAACCAAAACAAAACCAAATAGGTATTTTGCCCTTCTGCAGCTCCTAAATGTGATTCTGGTGTCACCCAAATGTCAGCTGTCTGTCCTGCTTTTATCATTGATACACAGCCCCAGGCCATGCCCATGGCCAGTATGAGCAGCAGTCAAGGCAGGTTGCTGCATGAAGCGTGGGGCAGAGCATAAAGCTATATTTTTGGCTTACTTCACCTTAGCTGTTCAAACATCTGGCATTTCATAGCAAGATGCCATCCTCAGAGCAGTGTGGTGTGTTCCTCATACCCAGGTGCTATGGGATGCTCATCCCACTCCTCTAGGGACTGTGGGCAGTATCTGCTCTAAGAATGGACCTAACTCCTGGGATCAGCAGATGCTAGTGTTTATGAAGGAACATTTTTTTGCAGAAATCACTTTCAAAGGACCATAGCTAATGTTTAAGTAGTGACATTTTACCCAGGGAAAACAGAGTCCTTTATACTCTGAATAAGAGGAGAACAGGCTAGCACCACAACAACATGTAAGCAGGATGCAATTAGTGCTTGATTCCCATCTTCAGACACCTTCCTGGTGAAGCTGTCCCAGGAGAAGTGACTGTTATTGCACAAATGCCAGCTACCTGAAGGTCAGCCAAGCTTACTTGCCACACAAACTGCCATGTAGGGGAGGAGAAAGCCACCAAACAGGGAGGCACAGCTCTTGCCTCAGGAAAAATGCTGACCTTGAGTTGGCACAGACCAGGGAAGAATACTGACAGGCAAGGAAAAGAGGGTCTTCCTGATGTCATGGAGATTTTGAAAAAATGGCTCCTGAGTTGCACAAGGGCAACCAGGTGGGCACAAATTTGTTCTAACTCAGATGTTCACTACAAGAGAATGCATTAGTGGGAAATATCCTTTCTTCTTCTTTTTATTTTGGCCTGAGGTGCTTTGCACACCAATGCAAAAGGCAGAGCTCGAAGAGTCCAGGGAGCACAACAAGAAGCACAGAACAGGCCCATGAAATTATGCAGTCGTGAATGCTGTTCCCACCATGATGTTAGCCAGATGGCCTAGATAAAGCCTCATTTAGATACACAGATTTAGAGAAAGCAGTAAATCAAGACGTGTTATAGCTAACCCCAGACGCAGAGAAATCATGATTTATGCCCAGAATAACCCAGAGATTAGCTTTAAAATTTGTAGGTTTTGAAAAGCAGAGCGGATGTTGTATTGCTTTTATTTTCCTGCCATTCTTTAGCATCTCACATGCACTATGATTGGATTTCAAACAACCGTATGGGTTAAAATTGATTTTTTAAAAAGTTAGATCTGTAAAGATGCTATAATAACCTGTCTGACAGGGATAAGACTTTCACACACACAAAAAAACCAGCCCGATCAACGGGGGGCACTTCAATACAATTGCAGAGGTTGGCAGCATTGAAGTGCCCCCACGCTCACCCTTAAAGGAGACTAGGAAAATAACACCCTCACTGACTAGAAGTCAGAGTAAATATCCGTGAAGAAGTCACTATGTTACAGTTATCACCCTGCAGCACAGCAACTTCTAACGTATCAACAACTTGAAAAGAACCTTTCTCCTCCAGGCAGCCTTTACCTCTTTATCTTGAAATAGGGCAGGACATTACTGTGTTCCTGGATTTTTAAGAAACACCAGCCTGGACTTTTTGACCTACTTGTCCCAATCCCCCTGATAGTTCAAGTGACATAAATAAACCACATGCTTTTAATTCATGGCTCCACTGCTTGGTTTTTTGTCTGTTCTATAGCTAAGCCATAGCTGAGAAAGCTGAAACTTAAATAAATATCTGTATATTTACTACGCTGCTGCTCTACTGTTGAAAGCTGAATACAAGGAGAACTTGGACAACCCTTGAACTATTGAGGCACCGCTACAGTGAAATTAGATACAGCAGATGATTTGCCTCAGGCAGCCATAAAATAACTAGCATGCTCGCCATTTGTGGCTTAGCATAATGGGGGTTTGGATTTAACTACTCCAGCTGAACCAGTCCTTTTCTAAATTTCCCATGTATTTTGTATTTAAACAAAGTCCAACTCTCTCAGACTCTGTAAGGAGTAGCAAGCCCGGAGGTCTTCATTTTCTGTTTTCTTTTAAAAGCTGGGACATACCCCTGTATTTCCATCCTTACCACCTCTGCTTTTCCTGCCCTTACTTTGCAGTCAGGGCTGCCTCAGCTGTTGGTCCCAGGGAACTTCCTCTGATAATGCTCCTGGGAATAGAAGAGATTTGTAGCCAAACTGGTAGTAAGGCTGTGGTTGCATGCATGTTTGCAAAGTTTGTTTTGTAAAGATTCAATCTGAGACAAAGCCACGGGGTGGAATTTTCTGCTACTTTGAGCTGTGCACAGATGCTTTGTCTGAGGTCTCCTTATCTTTGCCTGCAAATTCCATCCCATGTGAGTTTTGGTTCGGAACGAATGTGATATATACAAATTGAATATTCAAAGAAGAAGAAACATTTAAAATTCTTTCAAACTTTTTAAACATTTTGGAATCTGTAAATCTTCAGCAAAAAAGACTTATGTGGTGCTAAAACAGAAAAGAGCTAGTTTCACCCCCTCCTCCTCTCCCCACCCATTTGCCCTGTAGGAGAGATCTTCTGACCACATCTGGCAGAGAGAGAGGCATGAAAGGAACCAAAAGCCAGACCCAAAGCTTTCTTATTTTTTCAGAAGCTGCTGAGCTGAGGTTAGGAGGCACTTCTAACCAAGGAAAAGCAGGGAGGTGCATCAGGAGAGGTGGGAAGTTTACAGTCAGAAACCTGGGCACATGTGCCCCGTATTAGTGAATTCCCTACCTGGAAAAAAGCTCCTTGCCTTGCTTTGAGGCCCAGAGGCNAGAAATCTTCAGAGGACTGAATAGTGAAAGGGATTTGGTGTTGCAGGGAGTTTTATGAAAGAAATTAAATAGTTGGACAAAAAAAGACCCTGCTAAAGCAATTGAGCGAGGTACCTTCTTTGTAAATTCAAGACTTAGTTAATTAGACAGTAAGTAGTTTATTTTAATTTTCTTAAACATCTGCATGAGAGCTTGAGCTAGTCTTTTATTAGTGATGCCTCAAATTTGATCCCTGTGCTTGGAAACACGGCAGCTGAGTCACAACGCAGGATTATTCTATCTGTGAGGGTGCAGCTTGTGTCTGTGAACTGTGTACAGAGTTTCCAGCTGAGCACTACTTGATTAGCATGTTGTTCTCCACTTTTATACTTCATGATATTTGATGATGCAACACTCTAGTCTTTCAATAAACTTTGACCAGATTAGTTTGGGGTTTTTTTAACCTCCAAATCTTTTTCTTGCTTATTTAAGTAGGTCTTCCACTTCCAGCTTGTAATATCTTTTTAAGGGAGTTCTGCTGCTTTCCAACGGGCTGTGAGTTAAAGGAAGCTATCAACTTCTTGTTTTGGTGAGGGTCCTCTCAGAAAACTATTTCCTCTCGTCTTTAATTTGACACATTACAATGGTGATTTCTATTGCTGCAGTTGCAAGGCCATTTTTATCTCTCATGCAGCAGCACTGGTTCTGTATAAATATCCACCTGCATGCTTCTTCAAAATTGAGATGGCACGGTATATAATTGGTTAAAGAAAGAGTAAGGTCATGGTGAATTTCAGGCACATAACTCATCTTTCTCTTCCGCATGTAGTACTCCCTCTATTTCCACAGATTTCTCCCTTTGCCTGGGAGCCACATCCTGCTGTTCTGCAACAGTGTAATTCCTTTGACCTCAGCCTTATTGTAAAATGGAGTTCTAGTTCATATTGCATAGTTTTCACAGAAAAAACCCTCGAACAATAACATGCATTTGAATACCTCTCAGTTTCTCTCTCCTCTTAGGTATGTGCTCATTACATACTTATTACAATATATGGCCATTTATATTTGCTGTAGGTCAATAGGAAGACCTAGTTATATATGTATTTTAGCCTTTCTGGACTGTCCCACAGATGAGGTACAAGGCATAATGGAGTTCATTGTAATGGCAGTCCTTCGCCTACAAGCTGTCTACACTGTCACTTTTGTCAGCTGAGCTCTCAAAAAACTGTTTTTCTATAAGGCGGAAAAAAAGCAAATAAAAACTGGCTCACCAAACTTTCAAGCCAAAGGCTGGACCTCTGTTTTTTATTAGTGTAATGGCATCCCCAGTTTCCTTGGAGTCTTCAGGCCTTACGACAACATAAACATTCAGGGATTATAAGAATGCAATAGGAGAATAAAGAAACAACCACACATAAGTTCTTCCCCCCACAACAAATATTCTTGAAACACTGTGAAAAAGACATTTTCCCACTAAAAGATTCCACAGGAAATAAAAAATATCATCAGCGTTTTGACTTGATTGTCTAATGGAACTCTTTTTTCTTTGTATGGGAATTTAAGGAGTATGAAAACAATTTGATTGGTTAGTGTGCAAGAGATAACACCAAGGACCTTTGTGACCAGTGCTCAGAGCAAATATTTACGAATTTCAAGGCAGCAAAAAGGGTGCTACTTAAACAAAGACACTCTAAAAAGTCTCCTTAAACCATTCAACTTTCCAAATTCCCAGTCTGAGAATTAGCTTGAGTTCACTACAAATGTTTCATTTATTTTTCTTTTCTTCCTTGTGATGGATTTCTGTAGAAACTAAGAGGTCTTACATAATTTTCCACTAACTCCAGACTCCACTTGGCCCTGTGTACACTGAAAATCAGACACAATATTGCAGGTTTGCTCTCACTCGGTTCATGAGAGCTCAGGAGAGTTGCCAGAGAGAGCAGAGTCTAATTTTTAGAACCGTGGAGCCCTTAGACTTTGGCCACTCTTCACAGTGTCCTGAATCCAGGTCAGGGTGCTCCTGGATAACACTAATCACTCTAAAACACTTGTAGCACAGGATACTCTGCACTGAGACCTCCTGTGCAGCTCAAGGGAGGAATGATGTGTTTCTTATTATGCTTTAAAATATATAGAAGCACTGGAAAGTAGGCAGGTAGCTCTGTCGCTTAGAAAACAACATTAACACACTCCTCAGACAAAGTAAAAAATAAATTCGCTTACACAATCAAAACACAGACAACAGTTAGAAAAGTTTTAAAGATGAGTAAAAATAAATAAAACCATAATTATACATATCTATACTTCAGAACAGCTCCAGGAGACCTCAGCCCTCAGCCTGTGATGGTATTTTCCTGAATTTAGTCCTTATTTCTTGCACACTCTTCTTGTTTGTGCCTTTAAAGAGATGGATCAGATGCAGGGAACATTTAACTGTTATGAAAACTGATGTTGCACTTCTCTTTAAATCTGTCCTTCTTAACCCTGAATGATCCATACAAATATATTTCAGTCAAGGTATTAATTTTAACATTTTGCTTATGGCTAAGCACCTTTATTTATCCACAAGGTTTATTCAAATACTGCGGGCACAGCTGACCAAAGCCACCTCCTGCCCAAAGGATAGCCTTCTGATTCAGAGGGAAACCGTGAAGCACAACTGAGCTCTCTGGACACTGTCTTTGGAAAATAATTGTATTAAAAATAACTCTTTGCCATCTTCTTTTTCACCCAGATAATTTCAACAGTGGGTTTAATGCTCCCAGTCATCCAAACATGAAGCAGGAGCTGCTTACTCCAGTGCTGTAGCCTGAAGAAAAGTTCACAAGTATGGTCTCTGGACACAAATGACTGAAACATCACAGCTCCCACAGGTCTTTATATGCTCCACGAGCATAGCAAAAGGAGCAAGCTTTGCAAATCACTGCTAGCTCCTGGAAGAGAGCCCACAGCAGGGCTCTGACACTCTTAGTTACTTTTTGTCCCTTGCTTTAGGCTATGAGGGCCCTGGGACATTGTGCTTTTCCCCACTGGAGATCCCAGTGCCATGGATGCTGTGCAAGAAGCGCAGTCCTGCAGTGAAACCTCTGTGTGGCCTCTCCACTGACACAGCGAGAGGCATTGAAAGGGTTTATGGCTTAAACATTGTTAAAATCACTAAATGACTTTTGTCCACTGTAGCAAATTGTGCAAAACAACTGCTCACTGAAGCCTACCCTTCCTTGAATAAGCCTACTCATTTGTACTGTGACAGGAACTTGAGATGAGATAAAATAACGTTGGTACTACTGTTCAATTATCCCATGGGAAGAATGTACCTACATGTGCAAGATTGGAATGCTGTTGGCTCAGACAATCAAAGTGCAAGCTGATGATCTGCAAAGTAACCACCTCAGGATGTGAGCTAGATAAAATAAGGACACAGGCAAATCCTGGGAGTCTGAGTATTGCTTCTCTGTCCTTCCATAAATGGCTATGACAACTTCCCTGTGGGTAAGCACCTGGACAATTCACACATAGCCTGAAGATACTCATCTCTGGTGATGGGCCATAATGGACTCAAATGGGCTGACATAATAGGTAGCTGTAACAACTTAGACGGCGCCAAAGCTCCTGAAATGTCCTGTCATTCAGTATTATATCATCCAGTGTAAAACTCTGGGCTCCAGGGGAAGGTACCGTGGGTGCTCTGACGTAGCTTAAGCCAAATAAAAGCTGGCACAAATTTCACTTGGTATTTGGTCTTCCCTCACCACTTGGACTTTGCTCACCAATGAGTTTTCTTCCCTCATCACATGTGCCTTTCCTTACCACCACAGGCTACATGTACTTCCCTCAGCACACAGGCCTCTTCCCTCACCACTCTGAGCTTCCCTTGATGGATCCAGACTGCAAGCATCACTTCCATAAGACTGGGACTCTCACCACTCAGAAGACCACAAGAAGAAAATCAATGAGACACCATCAGAATCCACAGAGCAGTGATATTTCTTCTACTTAATCTGTCTCTCTGTCACCCTCTTTCTCTCTCCTCTACCTCTGTCCTAGTTATAGTGGCTGGGACCAGTTTATCACTGTGTGGGTGTAATTGGACCTGTGTATTCCATACCCTATCTGTCATTTATCATGAACTGTTAATGATGCATCGTTTGCAGCAGCTGCCCAGGACACACTTGACACCTCAGGCTATGAGCTGGGTGCATGGGAAAACAGAGATAAGAGGGTTCCCTGTCTTCACACCAATGATTCAGGTGTGATAGCTGCCCTCAGAGAGTCATTAACACCTTCACACCCAACCTGAGGGGTCATGTCTGCTAATGGGCCATCAAGTAGACCAAGATATCCTGTGACTCATCGAGTAAATCACCCATTGTGAAACCCCTCACCCTGGGGGAGGTACTGGGCGTTCCCATCTGAACCCAAGCATATATAAGCTTGGGGTTTTGGGACTTGGAGCACGCACTCACTCTTCTGATTGAGAGGAGGACCAGAACCTCAACAGGACTGCAACTGCTACTCTCGACTGGACTGCGACCACCAAACTTTTGGGAGGAAAACAGGTTTTCCTTTTCTTTTTGCTTTGGACTCAGAGGGACCATGTGGTGCTCAGCACAGGGGCTGGCGAGCATCAGTCTGTTTGTGCCCCAGGGTGTTGGGTTGTACTTCTGGGTTTTGCGGGCTAAACCCAGTTTTCCTTTGTATCATTGTATTTAGTGTAAACTTTTTATTAAATTGTAGCTCTGACTTCTAGCCTGTTTTGAGTTGGGTTCATTTCTCCTGACAATTTACCTTTAAACCAGCACAACCTCACATTTACTATTAAGTAACAATCTGTACTATTGACTTTAGCATGTGGTCTCATTTATACCTTAATTCAGGCAGAGGCATCTCTCTAATAATTTTAAAGAACCTAATCGTAACACACAGTATGGTGTGTTCATATTTATTCATCAAAAAATATTGATACTTCAGGCAAGATATCAATAGAAATAGCCAATGAGCCAATACACTTGTCATTTTAGAGTCCCACTGTTTCAGCTAAAAGATTTTATTAACAGAACAAACCCTCAGCCATTAATGAAGACAAAATCCAGCTCACATCCAAGCACTATAGCCAAATATGTCACCAATGATAAAAAGCAATGTCTATGGATAGATGTGAAAAAGGATGAAAGTTAGGTGGGCTGTTCTGTGTAAGTTTGGGTTGGCTCCCAGCCAAACCCTCAGCAGCCCGGGACAGCCCCCCCCACCCCCCCCCACCGGGAAAAAAACGGAGAGGGAGAGAAAAAAGGTAGCAGAGGAAAATTGCAG
>VWZG01000353.1:0-39910 GCA_013396735.1 Grallaria varia
TCCACCCAGGCCCCCACTCTGCAGACACAGCTCCCTGCATTCCCAAACACCCCCTCACCCGAAACACGCCCCATGTGTGCCCCCCAACACTCCACATCTTTCCCCAGCCCTCCTGATTTTCAGCCCCCCATGCATCCCCCAACCCAAACACACCCCACTCACCTATTCCCGAGCATCCCTACACTCTCACCCCCCAAAGAGACCCCATGCATCCCAAACCCCTCAGTCTGTGAACCCCTAAATACCCCCTTCAAATTACACCGCAAGCCTGCCCCCCCGCCCCTGCAACCCCCTATTCTCCTGCAGGTGTTGCCTCACCAGGGCATGGTGATGCTGGGCGGGGGGGTCAGGGCAGGAGCCTGGGGGTCTGGTGCTGCTGTGGGCCATACTGGGAGGAACTGGGGGGAGCACACAGGTAGGGGAACCCCACGCCCAGCACACTGAGACCTGCTCAACATGGTGCACAGATGAGCCCTGCAGGCTTACCCTGGACTGAATGCTCAGTCTGGGGGTGGGCAGAATTCAGGGTGGGTCCTTTACCCCTTCCCCAGGCCCTGTGACACCCTGATGGGGAAGGGGTGGCACTTGTGGGTCCTGGGATCATGAAATGGAGGTAGCAGAGTGGCAGCTGGGGACAAGGTGGGGCATAGAGTGTCTGGGATTCCCCCACCCCAGGCGAAATCTGGAGGAAAATGGGGGCTTCCCCAGAGTTGCCTGAGCTTAGTGGGATGAGGGGCTGTGCCCCTTCCCACCCCTCTGATGCATCCTTTTCTTTTAGGTGCTGTCACAGCCCCCTCTCCTGTGACAGTGCCACAGCAGCACACAGGGAGTTGCCAAAGCCAGGGTGTCCCTGCATGCCCTCAAGTCAGCCCCAGATTTGGGGTCCCCTTCTCTGGCGGGGGCGGGAGGGGGCACCTCTTTGCTTCTATTTAAAGGACTGTCACACGCAGTGACACCCTCAGTGATGCTGTGGGTGGCTGGTGAGAATCAGCTCCCATCGGGTTTGGGCTTCCCCCACTGCCCCGTCACCACTCACAGGTTTTGTCACCCTATTTTTGGGGTTCTGGAGGTGGAGGTGCCACCCCAGAGCCTCCCCCAGCCTTTCCCTGCCCCTCCCAGGGGGCTGGGGCCACGTGCAGCCCCTGGGGGCTTTGTGCCAGGGGCTGACCCTCGGTGACAGGGAGTGACCTGGGAGGTGTGGGGTGAGCAGGGACAGAAGGGGGTGTCTGGAGCCACCATTCTGCAGACAGACAGATGGACAGCGGGCGGACGGGCATCCGGAGAGACAGATGGAGAGACGGAGGGCCAGATGGATAAAGGGGATGGGAGACGTGAGCATGGAGACAGAGGGGTGGGTGGATGGACAGACAGAGGGGTAGAGGGATGGAGGGAGAGGGTGAACAGAGGGATGGATGGAAGGACAGACAGAGGGATGGATGGAAGGACATATGGAGGGAGGGGCAGGGTGGATGGACAGACAGGTGAAGGGATGGGGTGGATGGACGGACAAGTGCGTGAATGGATGATCAAAGGGTGGATGGACAGATAGGTGAATGGATGGATGGACAGACAGATGAATAGATGGACAGACAGAGGGATGGACAGAGGGGTGGATGGAGAGACAGGTAAATGGACAGAGGGATTGGTGGATGGGTAGATAGGTGAATGGATGGACAGAGGAATGGATGGACAGGAGGGTGGACACACAGGGCATGGATGGACAGGTGAATAGATGGATGGACAGAAGAATGGGTGAGTGGAGAGACAGGTAAATGGACAGAAATGGACAGAGAGAGGGATGGATGGATGGATGGATGGATGGATGGATGGATGGATGGATGGATGGATGGATGGATGGATGGACAGAGTAATGTGTGTATGGGCAGAGGGATGGACAGACAGACAGGCCTGTCGTGATGCCAGCAGCCCAGCCTGGTTTTCACACCATTGCTATTCTGATTCCTGCCAGCTGCCTCCTGCCTCAGTTTCCACAGCTGGCCAAGATCCCCCTGAGCTGAGCCTGATCACCCCTGCCTGGGAAGCACCTTGGGTCTTCCAGCTTGTTGGGGGGGTACCCAGCTCACATGGGTGTCCTGCTGCCCCCAGCTCCCTGCCTGGGGGATCAATTTAGCTCCAAGGTGGCACCCTGGGACTCGCCACCCCTGAGTCAGCTTTGAGGACCCTTTGATGTGAGGGAGGGCAGCACAGCCCGCAGATGGTGGCAGCAGGACTTCTCCCTGGCAGGAGATGACAGCCAGGAGAGCCACGTGTTCCCTGGATAATTGTTTGTTCCTGTCAGCTCGGGTATTTTTGGAGCTTTTCCTTCCTCTGCTCTCTCATTCTGTTTCGGAGGCAGCAGCTGGCGGAGAGCAGTGGGTGCCCCTGGGTCCAGGACAAGGGGGAGCTCCCATGTCAGGGATCCCTGTCAGCCACAGGCAGATCCNACACATGATGATGTGAGCCATCCCCAGTCAGCCTTCAGGCCCCCAACATGATGATACTCAGGGATCTTTAGGATCCCAGAGCCTTGTGCCTCCCCTGAGCACAAACCCCCCATCCATGGGTGAAGCTGCAGCTCCCGGAGCCCTGTGATTCCCTGGGAACATGGCTGCCAGTGACGCGGCCCTGACCTTCCTGGGGGCAAAGAGCCACCCTGCATGTCACCGTGTCGGTGGCACAGGGCAGGTGGTCAGAGGGTCCCCGATGTTTCCCGAGGTGGTGATTCCCCCCCTGCCTCAGTTTCCCTGGGGCTGCTGGTGCCACGTGGGCTCCTCCGAGCCCTGCCAGGCACGTGGTGCCAGCGGCAGCCCCACGTCCCCTCCAGAGCTGGTGGCGGGTGATAAGCGGCTGGCGAGTGGCACGTCTCTGAAATCAAATTACCTTTGATGTCGCCAGGGCTATTTTCATCCCTGCTCGGTCACGTTGGTCCTGCACCCGCTGGCACCCGCGTCATTTAACCGTTCTCCGGGTGCTGTGTCATTCCCTCCCGCCCTGGTCCCCTCCTGGGAGCCTCGAGGACTCCCCTCGCCCCCACCACCCCCCCAGCATTGGCAGCCTTGGTGCCTGCCTGTGCTCAGCTCTGTTTGCCCCTCAGCTGCAGCCAAAACCTGGGGACTGACCCCCCTGCCCCATGCACTGGGTAAAGCTGGGGGGGATCAGCCAGACTCGGGGGTGTTTTTCCCGTGGTGCTGAGCAGGATCTGAGCACCCCCATGCACAGCCCCCCAATGGGCAGGATAGGAACCAGCCCATCAGTCCCTTCAGGAACAGGGCTGGGGTGCAGTGGGGATGTTTTGGGGCTGTATGGGAACTGGGGAGTAGGAGGGAGGTATCTCCACCATCCCTGATGCTGGTTTTGTGCAAGGGTGGTTACAGCCTGTGATGTTACACCCTTAAGGGGAAGGAAGCCCCCCCTCCTCCCCCCGCACCCCAACTGGGTTTCCCTGTGGGAAATCTGGGTTGGTAATTTGGGAGAGACTTAACCCTGGTGCTGCTGGGTTGGTGCCTTCTGACAGGGACTAGAGTGGAAGGCAAGGCTCCACCTCTTCCCTTGGGATATGAATGGTAACACCATCTGTTTCCCCAAATGGATCCCAATTCGGAACTGGGAGGATCAGGAGGGTAACACTCCTTCAATACATGAAGGCAGGTCATTTGGGGTTGCAAGCTGTGCCAGAATGGCAGGTTTTTTGGGGAGGTCTTTGCTCCCCTCTGGTGCCCACCTCCGGTTCATGTCTGATCTCCCACCCTCACCTGGCATTGGATCCCAACACTTTCCCCACCTGGCATCTGGAGGGGAGAGTGGGGAGGCAACCAGGACTGGGGTCCTCCCACCCCCTTGACACCCTGGTGGGAGTCCCCAGCCCCCCACCCGAGGCTCTCAACCTGATTCTTTCCCTCTTTCTGTCCTGACAGTTAAAAAGGCCAAATATGACGGGCCCCAAGGTAAGTGACCCACCCACCTGCCTGTCCACCTGAGAGGGGAGGGTGAGAGGCTCTCGGGTTGGTTGGATGTGGTAGGGTCAGAGGAAGGGCTGGGAGGAGGGTGAGGGGACCCCAGGCTCATCCTCAGCTCTGGAGGCATCCTTTGGCAAGTTGGGGGTGGGCAGGAGCACACACAGAGATGGGGGTGCCCTGGACAGGACGGGAGGGGCTCATATTCTACCATGCCTGGCAAAGTTGGGATCCATCCCAAGGCTGGGGTGCCAAGTGTGGGGGTCCCCACAGGAGGGTGGCAGTGGATGGTGTCAGGGGATGGGGGCACACTTGGGGTCACTTCTCCCTCCTCTTACTCCCACAGAGAAGTTTAACACCTACGTGACCCTGAAGGTGCAAAATGTCAAGAGCACGACCATCGCGGTGCGGGGCAACCTGCCCTCCTGGGAGCAGGACTTCATGTTGTGAGTGTCCAGGGGGTCCCCCGTGGTCCCCCATCCTGGCTGCTCCCCCTCATCCCCCCCAAACAGGGAGAGGGTCCCTGCTGCCAGCTCCCCCTGACCCAAGCTCTGGGGGCTCACCTGGGGCTGAGACTGGGGTGGTCCTGGGAGCCTGCTGAGGGGGGTGACCCAAGGAGGGGTAACCTGAGGTGGGGTAACCTGATACATTTCCTGCCCACAGTGAGATCAACCGGCTCGACCTGGGCCTGACAGTGGAAGTGTGGAACAAGGGACTCATCTGGGACACCATGGTGGGGACAGTGTGGATCCCCCTCCGGACCATCCGGCAGTCAAATGAGGTAGGGAGCCAGGCATGTCCACCGCCCTGCTGGACCCCAAGGGACACGACACCCCCCCAGCTGTCCTTTGGGGCAGGGAGAGCCTTCCCCATACTGCATGGGGTCAGACCCCATGTGCTGGGGTTGTGGGGTTGGGAAAGGGGGGTCCCTGCGGGTTCTCCTCACCCCATTTCCACCCTGCAGGAGGGCCCTGGGGAGTGGCTCACACTCGACTCCCAGGTCATCATGACCGACAATGAGATTTCGGGCACCAAGGACCCGACATTCCACCGCATCCTCCTTGACACCCGTTTTGAGCTGCCGTTGGGTGGGTACCATCTCCAGCCCCCCCGGACCGGAGTGCATCCTTCCTGGCCCCTGGCACCAGGGATGCTCAGGAGCCTTGGAGATGGGGCTGAGGGTCTGACCCTGCGGCCCCAGAAACTCGAGGGCTATTCTGAGGGTTCTGTGCACCAACTGGGTTCTTTGTCCTTGCAGATATCCCTGAGGAGGAGGCCAGATACTGGGCCAAGAAGCTGGAGCAGCTCAACGCGATGCGGGACCAGGACGATGTAGGTGCAGCCAGATCTGGGGTGAGGGGAGGTGGGGACAGCAAAGGTGCCAGCAGGAGCCCTCACTAGACCCTGTCTCCCCAGTATGCCTTCCAGGAGGAACAGGAAAAGCCTCTGCCGGTGCATGGCTCCCAGTGCTGTAAGTGCTGCCCTGTCCCTGCCCCACCATGGGACCCCCATAGCCACCCCTCCTCCCTGCTCCTCACACTGGGGATTCTCAGGGGTGGGCTCTGTGTCTGCTTTGGAGCATTGGACCCAACCAAGTGGGGCTCAACTTCACCCCACCCTCTGTCCCTGTCCCCATTCCCGTCCTACCTCCCATGTTTGCTGGTGTTTCTTTGCTGTCTCCGTGTTCCACAGTGGGTGAGCCTTCCCATAGGCTGAGGGGAGCAGGGCATAGGGGCAGTGGGGATGGTAAGGATGGTACCCTGGAGAACCTGGGCAAAGGGCAGCAAGGCTGGTGAGGGGGCTTCTTGGTGGGGCCCTGGCAGAGGGGTCTAGGGGGTTTGGGGTGGCAGCTCAGTTTGTCCCAACCTGTGCCTGTTTGCCCTTTTGTAACCACCCCAGGGCCATGCACGAGTCCAGCTCAGTGTGTCTGTGCCTAGACCAGGCCCTGTTCCTTTTCAGTGCCACAGTGCCTATCCATAGCACTGTCCCCAGCCTGGATCAGTGTCACCATGTCCGGCCCCAGGTGCTGGGGCTTGGTGTCACCTAGCTTTATGTCACCATGGCTCAGGCCCAGGCACTGTCCCCAGGTGCACTTAGTGCTACTGTGCTCATTCCTAGGCCTCTTCCCTGTCCCATCTGAGTACTGCATTGCTCATCCCTGTCCCCAGCAAGGCTCAGTGCCACTGTGCCCCATCCTGGATGTGCCCCATTTCAGGGCACTGTCCCCAACCCAGCCCAGTGCCATTGTGCCATCTGGGAGATGCTGGTTCCTCCCAACCAGCTGCCTCAGTCCTTATTGTCTCTGCCCCTTTCTTTGTAGGCAACTGGAATTATTTTGGCTGGGGAGAACAGCAGAGTAAGTATCCTGCCCCCTCCTCTCCTCCCAGCCTGGGTGTCCCTAGCATGTCCCCCTTTGCCTGGCCCAGGGCTCAAGGTCCAGCCTGTGGCCTTGTGCTGTGACTCTCTACTGGGTGAGGATGGTGTCACCAAGTCTGTCCCCACAGACTGATGGGGACACAGCACTGGGGGACTCTGTGCCCTCTGGATGCCAGTGAGCAGCTCAGGCTTTGCCTCTGTGGTGGGACATCAGTGGGGCAGAGGGAGGGTCCCCACAGCACACCTTGTCCTCTTTCCCCTTTCTGTATGTCCCAAATTCCTCCTCAACCTCTCCCTCATCCCTCGCAAACCCTTCCTGCACTGAGAAAACTTGCATCCTGCCCCTCACCCTGCCTGGGGTCCATCTCCCCAGCATGGTCCCACAGCGCTGGGGACACAGTGGTAGCACTAATGGGTCTGTGTGGGGCGCAGGGCAGATTTGGGCCATCCCCTGTCCCACTCACTGTGTCCCCTTGCAGATGATGACCCGGACAGCACCGTGGACGACCGGGACAGTGATTACCGCAGTGAGACCAGCAACAGCATCCCACCTCCTTACTACACCACATCCCAGCCCAACGCCTCTGTGCACCAGTACCCCATGAGGCACCAGCAGCAGAGCTCCCGTGACTCCTACACTGACTCCATGCAGAGCTACGAGATGGACTACTCGGACCAGGCTCCCATCAGGTAGTATGGGGTGCTGCTCCCCACTGGGACTCCATCTCTCAACCTCCCCCTCAGGTCACAGAGGCCAGCAGGTCCCCGAGGTGGCGCCAGGGATGGCGCTTCCAGGGCAGTGGGTGACAGAGGGAAGGATGCTGAGGTGAGGAAAAGGGGGATGGTGCTGGCCCCATCCAAGCCTTTCCTTCTCACTGGGAAGTTTTCAAGCTCTTTTGGGTCACTGCTCTCCTCTGTCCTTGCTGGGTTTGGGGACCCCCATGCCACGCTGGGGGCTGGGCAGTGGGGTGTGGGCTGGCTGGGCACACAGAGGTGACATCTGCCTGGCCTTTCATCCCTGCGGTCGCAGCACAGCCCAGCCCAAGGTGCCAGCCCCCTCCAGGTGGATGGAGCCTCCCTGCCGGTGTCCCCACGGCGGCAGGGGATGCCGGGACGTGGCGGGTGGCGGTGGTGTGGCACTGGGACCTCGCTGACCGTGTTCCTCTCCTCCCCGGCAGACGCTATGGTAGTGTAGACTCTGCCGCAAACGGACGCAGCGACGCTGAGTCCGGTTCTGAGTCGAGCAGGCGGACCAGCCGCCAGCCTTCCCTTGAGAGCAGGCGGTCCCTAGACCTGTCGGATAGGTGGGTCTCTACCTGTGCTGTGTGCCGTGTGCCGTCGCAGAGTGCTGTGGTCGGTCCTTGCAGCCATGGTGAGGCCAACACCAGTCCTGGCAAGGGCAGCCTCGTGCCACCGCAGGGTCCCCACTCCCCGTCCCGGACCAGCCTTGCAGAGGGGCAGCATTGGGGTGCTCCAGGTGCTCCCTCTGATGTCCCTTCTTGCTGCTGCACCCCAATTTATGGGGTTATGTCCCTGCGTCCTGGTCCCACTCATTGGTAGTGACCATCTGGCAGCACAGCTGCCTGTTCCTTGTCATGCCAGTGGGTATGGAAGAGGGGCCTCGGGGACTCAAATGCCACCCCCTGTTCCTGATCACCTCCCACGGAGTGCCTGGCTGGGCAAAAGCCTCATGCAGTGATTTGGGATCCTTGTCATGTGCCAAGGCCCCCTCTCCCAGCTCTGGCCAGGGTCAGGATGGGTAGGTGTGGGGTTTCCAGACATGAGCCATGTCTCTTGCACCCCCGTGCCCCAAGTGCCCCTTCCCAAGGTACCTGGATGATGCCAGTACACGTCCCAGCTGGGACCAGCCTGGGCATCCCCCAGCACCCTCTTCCCTGCGGTGTCCCCTGGTGTCCCACTGCCTGGCTCAGCCACTCCGGGCTCTGCCCATCCCATCCCCTCATCCCTGTCCCACTCTCCCATCCCCCTCGCCCTGGCTGGAGATGTGGTGTCGGCCTCTTCCTCGGCATGTCCCTGTCCTGTCTGCATGTCTGCTTCTGTCAGCCTGTCCCCACGGAGCCCCAGCACTGCCCTGTCCCCCAAAGCCTGAGGGGCACAGGGACCCCTGTGGCCCCCCCAGTGCAGGCAGCTGGGAGAGGAGGGGGCTGGAAGGGCTGAGGAGGAATATGGGGTGGGGGAAAGGGATCTGGCTGGGCAGGAGAAGCGGAGAGGAGACCCCCAGGTAGGGATGATGTTAAGGGGAGTGAGGAGGCTGAGGGGGTGTCCTGGGGTAAGGGGTGCCTGGGAGGGCTATGGGGAGTGCTGAGGTGTCAGGGCAGAGCTTGGGTGGCAGCTCTGTGGTTCAGGGGCAGGACAGCATGTCTGGAGGCAGCAGGAGGCAGGGTCTGGCTGGGGGTGCTATACTCTGCCCTCACCCCTGGCTGGGGTGAGCCAAGGGGACAGACACTGTGTCCCCCATCCCATCCCCACAGTCAGCCTAGGCATGGGCAGGAAGGTCAGAGGCCATGAGTAACCCAGCCTGGGTTACCCAGCCCACGGAGTCTCCTGGGTCTGTGCCTCTGAATCCCAGGATGAGGAGCCCAGTGCTCCCAGTGGGAGCTGCACATCCTCCTGCCCCTAGCATGGGGACCCTGGGGCTCTGCCTAGGGTGACATGGACCCACAAGACCCCTGTCCTTGTGCCCCCTCGCCCCTCAGCCCCACAGGGAGCAGCCGCTACGCCTCATCGGCCGAGCTGAGCCAGGGCAGCTCCCAGCTGAGCGAGGACTTTGAGAACGAGAGCCTGCGGGACTCGGAGCTGGACGAGAGGGACGGCGACTCCTACCACTCCTGCCACAGCTCCGTCAGCTACCGCAAGGACTCGCCGCGCTGGGAGGAGGAGGATGATGATGATCTCTACCTGGAGGAGGAGGAGGAAGAGTTCATTGAGGACTACAGTGAGACTGAGGAAGGCTACCCCAAGGATGAGGAGCTGGAGGAGGAGGAGGAGCTGCGGGAGCAGGACAGTTATGAACCCCCTGACGATGAAACATACCCCCCACCACAGAAACCCACTGTGCAGCAGCAGCAACAGGTCCCACAGCAGCAACAGCAGCAGCAACCACCTCAGCTGGTCCCACAGCTGAAGCCACAGCAGCAGGAGAGGAAAGAGGAGAGGAAAGAGGAAAAGGACATCTCTGCTCCTCAGGAAGCCCCTGAGGCCCTCCAGGCCCAGCGGGGAGCAGAGGAAGCTCCTGTGCAAGAAGCAGCCCCAGAGTCTGAGCCCCCAAAACCAGCTGAGAGGTAGGAGGGGGAACTGACCTGTCGTGTCCTTGGGATGGCACCAGGCCACTGAGTATGCTGTGGAGGTGCCTCAGGGCTGGGGCTGGTGCCATGGGGCAGGACCAGGCATCTTGTGCAGTGTCTGGAGCTTTTCCAGGTGCCTGAGGCATTGAGAAGAGGGAAGCCCACCCTGTGCCCTCCAGGCAAGGGCCAGCCCCCTAGGGCACACCACACTGGCCCAGTCATGCCCCATGCTGAGCAGAGAACCTGCCAGGGCTATGGGACTGCAGGTTTATAACCTGGGACAAACCTGGGGCTGGGGGAATTGGTGGCTTGAGTCTGTGATTCCTTTCCTCTGGCTCAAGTTCTTGGCTTCCTGGATGGAGGGGGTACGGTAGAGCTCAGTCAGATGACAAAATTTCCATCCACAGGAGTCAATCCTCTCCCTAGGCCACTCCATGGCCTTCTGTGCTCTGAATTAGTTGGTGGCCAGGTTCCTGGTGCAGCATGTGAATAATTCATATCTCAGGGACAGATTATTCCAATATCATTATTGACCATTTCCATTTTTGGTAAGCTTCACCCCTCCCTGCAGAGAGAAACCAAGATGGGCTTTTTCAGTCGTTTATTTGATTTAAATTATATACTGGAGCTGTGAATCACTAATTTAAAAGAATGTGCAATTAGCTCTTTTTAGAAAAATAATATTGAGATCCACGGACTGGTAGGAGCCTGGGCAGAGGTGGCCTCAGGGCATGGCTACCTGTGGTGCTCTCTGGGCAGGGGGCTTGGGGGGTCCTGTGTGAGGAATTGAGGACCATGGATTAGCACTAGGGACCCCAGATTAGCACTGGGGACCCCATATTAGGGCTGAGGAGCACAGATTAATGTTCATGACCCCAGGTTAGCACTGGGGGCCATGGATTAGTGCTGGGGACCACAGATTAATGTTGATGACCCCAGATTATCACTGAGCACCCCAGATTAGCACTGGAGGCCACGGATTAGTGCTGGGGACGACAGGTTAATGCTGACAACCCCAGATTAGCACTGAAGACCCTGGATTTGCACAGGCAAAACCCCCCAGGGCTGTTTTGGGCAGGTTCATCTCCTGAGCTCCCCATGGCCTCATCCCAGCCTGGTTCTGGGCCCCTCTCCAGTGTCACGTAACACCAGGCTCTCCACAAGGCTGGTATGTTTGAAGAATTTATTTTCTTTTCCACCATGTCTTGATTTTTCAGGAGAGGGAAAAAAAAAAAACCCACACAATACCCAGCATGTCCAGGCGGATAGTTTTCCCTGGACTTGGAACCATGGTGGTGCTGGGGGCTCTACACGCTGGGATGTTGTGGTGGGAAGAGGCCAGAGAACATCCTGATGGAGGGATGAGGGGCAAAGGATGTTTAATTCACATGCTTGTGTCACCAACTGTCCCCATGTGTCACTTGGGTGCTCAGGGCAGGTCTCCTGAGGGAAGGGCAGCTTCTGACTTCTCCCTGGTACTCTGCCCTGACAGTGCTGCCCTTTGCAGCAGGACCTGCTGCATTTTCAGGTCCTTTCTGGTAGCAGGAGGGGGTTTTGCCATGGCCACGCTGGCATTGGGCTCATCAGGATCCCCATATGACAGCCTCAGTCCTGCCCAGGGTGTGGTGGCTAATCCCTCCTCCCCAGTGCCATGCTGGGAGGTGACAAGGTGTGTGTGTGTTTGCAGGGCAGAAGAAGAGGTGCAGGATCCCAAAGCACGGGCCAAAGCCAACTGGCTGAGAGCCTTCAACAAGGTCTGCATGCAGCTGCAGGAGGTGAGGACCCCCTGGCCACTGCTGCTGGGCTGAGGGCATGACCCCTTCCCGTGGGCACCTTCCAGGGACATCCACTCCCCATGGACCCATCCTGACCTGAGGGCCCCCAACAGTGGTGGCCCCAGAACCCCATTCCTGCAAAGTGGGACCCCCGGAGGGGCCGGGAGTGCTGAGGACCTCCCCCCATGTGTGCTGCATGCGTGTGCTGGTGCGAGCCCCCCACCTTCTCCCCTCTGTTGAATTGACAATATTTTGTTTTGTTTTTAGACTCCATCCTCCATCTTTTCTTTTTGTTTTGGCTCTGGATTCGCTCCCTGGGGTTTTGATCCCCCTCCCCACCGCTTCTCTTTTCAGTTGTCCACCACCATGGCCCTTGCACCCGTGTCTCCCTTCCCTGCAGGGAAGGGGTGTAGCCTGCCTGCAGGTAAGCATGGCCACCTGGAGCCTCCCTGTCACGTGTGTGCCTTCCCTGTGTGTGTGTGTGTTTGTGTGTGCAGGGACTGCCTCATGAGGGAGGGATAATGGTCTCTCCTTCCTCCTTCCCCAAAATAATCCCTGCTTGGCAGGGGAGGTGGTACTGCTGGACCATCCCTGCACACACCCCCACCTCCATGTGCTCTGGCTTTTCCCTGCTCTTCTCTCCAACTGCTGCAGGTCCCTGAGGACCTGCTGAGCCTTTATGATGCTTCCCCACTCCCCCAACCCCCAAATTTTAGCACGGTGTAGCCATCGCCCCTGCTTTCCCTGCCCGAGCCCCCTGCTGAAACCCACCCACCACTCGCCCAGCTCAGCCTCCTGAAGATACTTATTCCCAGTGCCAGTTCTTTGCTGGGAAGAGCCCCATTGGTTTTGGAACACCTTTTTCTGCCCACCCTGCCCATCCTCCCGTGCTCCCTCAGTGCTGAGGGTGCTGTGGGGTGCTCACTGCCCTGGGGAGGGTTGCCCCCCACGCTGGTGGATCCCACTGTGCCCCTGACACTGTCCCGTGTTTTCCAGGCTCGCGGGGAAGGTGATGGAGAAGCCAAATCCCTGTGGTTCAAAGGCGGGTGAGTACAAGGGGAAGCTGGAACATTCTGCCCCCCAGGATCTCAGCCACCTCCTCATTAGGATGTGATTAACGAGCTCAGCAGTGGGCCTCTGTGGGGAAGGGTTGCCCAGCTGTGAGCAGGCAGGGGGGCCGGATTTTGGGGCTGAATGCTGGTTGGTGCCTGGTGCTTTTGGAGGAGCCAGCAGAGATGACACCGCTCTGTGTCCCCAAAGTCACTGATGACAGGGAGAGTGAGAGGTGAGTTGGGATTGGGACTGTGTTGGGGTGGCAACTCCTGCTTCCATCTTGGAGTGATGCCATGGGGGATCCTGAGCCTCTCACCTTGTTGGGCTGGGGTCCTTAGTCCTGTTTTGCCCTCGCAGATGGCTCTGCCTTAAACCCAGGCAGGATGTGAGAGTTTTCCCTGAAAATTCCCAGGTCACACCAGGGTTTTCTCACAGACAATGCAAAGGAGCATTTGTGCCTCAGTTTCTCTTGCAGCAGAGCTTGAGGCTCACCTGCTCAGTGCTCCCCTTTGGGGTCCCAAAGGGAACCCCCAGCTCTCCAGCCCCATGCTGTAAAGCCAAGGCTGACTAAGCCAAATGGGCTGGTTTTCACTGTCACACCTGGGGAAAGTCAGTTTTCTGCACAAATCCCCTCCCCCCTCAGCTTTTAATCCAGTGATCCCTGCTGCATTTGGGATGGTGGTGAGGGTGGGGGTCCCATGGGTAGGTCCCAGGCACAGTGGGATTGCGTTGCAGTTCTATCTGCCAGGTCCTAGATGGTAGGAAGAAATTCTTCTGAGAGGGCAGTGAGGAACTGGCACAGTTTACAAGAGGAGCTGTGGCTGCCCCACCACTGGAAGTGTCCAAGGCTGGTTTGGACGGGGCTTGGAGCAACCTGGTCTAGTGGAAGGTGTCCCTGCCCATGGCAGGGGGTGGGACTGGATGAGCTTTAAGGCCCTTTCCAACCCAAACCAGTCGAGATTGTATAAAATCCCGAGTCCCCCTGGGGCAGTAACAGGGAGCCCCTTCCTGCCTGTTTCCCCTTCCCCGCTGACTCTCCTCTCTCTTGCAGGCCTGGTGGTGGGCTGATCATTATAGACAGCATGCCGGACATTCGCAAGCGAAAACCCATCCCCCTAGTTAGCGATTTGGTGAGGTTCCTCCTAAGGCGCCACCCCCACAGCTGCCGGCTTCGCTCCCGCTGTGCCCCACCAGAGTGCGCCGCCCGTGCCCTGCTCCCCAGCTGCCTCTAACTTGGCTTGTGTTCTCTGTTTTCTTTCCTGTGTCCTGGCTGGGCCTTCCCCGCGGCAGGGGGGCGGCTGTAAGGTTTCTGCGCTGCATTAACAGCATGCCCGACATTAAGCCCGGACGCAAATCTCTCCCTCTAGTCAGCGATCTGGTGAGCGTGGTCCGAGGGGTTAAAGAGAGAGCGCCCTTGGGTGCTGCAGGCCAGCCCTCAGCTCCCCCAGCCCTGCCAAAGGGGGGCGGGGGTGTCCCAGGCTGGTCTGGGGGGCTTCTGGCCCTCCTTGCAGTGGGGAGCTGTGAGGATGGCACAGCTGGGCTCTCCCTACCTGAGGGTGCTTCTCTTTAACGGAGCTCCGGTCCCTACACCAAGCATCAGCCCGAGGCTGCTTCTGGTTTCCCACTTTTTTATTGTTGCTGTGTCCCTGGTCCCTCCCTGTCCCACCTGCCATAGGTCCCTGCAGCTTGGAGCACAGTGGTGCTGGACAGACGGACCCAAGCACCAGTGGAGGGGTGGCAGTAGCTTTTACAAGCTGCCCAAACCCTCTGCTCCTGTCCCCACTGTCCTGCTGTGCTGTCACAGCCCATGTATGGACCCCCCATGCCGGGGTCCTTTCCAGCCCCTGGGCTCTAATGCACAGGATCACCCTGCTGTCCCCTCCCTGGTGACAAGAGACAGCAATTTTGGAAACCAGTCACCCTTTACCCCCAGAATTAGTTGGCCTTCCACTCCTTCTCCCTCTCTTTACACCTTGCCAGCTCCACTGTGTGCCCTCCCCAGGGTGCCACCCCTCCTGTCCCCAACCTGTCTCTCCCCCCTCACCCTGCCCCACTCCTTGCTGCCCCCAACCCGGTGCCCCCCACCCCCAGCCCACTTGGGCAGCCGCTGATGCTTCTGCACTGTGCTGTGTTGGTGTTTTGGGGGTTGGGGGTGGGGGCTTATGGGGTGGGCAGCATGCAGGGTTTGAGGTGGCTGCTGCCTTACCCTGCTGGGGTTTGCAGGCTGCAGCCAGTGCTGTGGCTTGGGGACACAGTCTCCTGTACCAGGGACTGGCCAGTTCTGGGTGAAGGGGAGTGTTACCCCCGTTCCTACTGGTTCTGGTGGGGAAGGGGCTCTCCTGGGAAGTGTTTGCACTAATGGCCTTTTATTCCCCCTTTGCTGGCCCTGGCTGCCCACAGGCCATGGTAAGTGTCCCCAACCCCATCTCCCTGGGTGTTTCAGACGTATGTTGAGAGGCTCTGCCCCTTTGGGGCTAAACTGAGAATGCCACAGGCTGCTGAACTTGTTCCAGTCCTGTTGCACAGCAGTGCTGGCATCACTGGGAGCTGGGCTGCGCCCTCTGCCCCCATATGCAGCCAGGACCCTTCCCTGTCTGGGGTTGGGGTCTGTTCTGGGTGTTTTACTCCAAAGGACGGTGGGAGGGTCACCCCATGCTCTGCTGGATCTGGGAACTCTTATTTCTTTCCCACAGTCCCTGGTCCAGTCCAGGAAAGCGGGAATCACGTCCGCACTGGCCTCGAGCACCTTGAACAATGAGGAGCTGGTAGGTGCTGGGGTGGACTGGGTTGGGGGTGGTTGTGGTGGGGGGTGCTGAGCCTTGGGGACTGGGCCAGCAGGGCAGGGGCAGGGTCTGTGCCACAGCAGATGTCTGGGCAGCTGGGATGCTCATGGCTGCACCCAGGGATAGGTTCATGGGATCATTATGGTTGGCAAAGACCTTAAAGATCACCGAGTCCAAACATCAACCCAGCACCACCACCATTAAACCATGTCCTCAAGTGCCACCCTCTGCCCTGCTGAGCGTTTCTCCCCTGCTCTCTTCTGTCCCTGTGCAGAAAAACCATGTTTACAAGAAGACCCTGCAAGCCTTAGTGTACCCCATCTCCTGCACGACACCCCACAACTTCGAGGTGTGGACGGCCACCACCCCCACCTACTGCTATGAGTGTGAGGGGCTCCTGTGGGGCATCGCCCGGCAGGGCATGCGCTGCGCCGAGTGTGGCGTCAAGTGCCACGAGAAGTGCCAGGACCTGCTCAACGCCGACTGCCTGCAGAGTGAGGACCTGGGCTCCACAGCCTCCTCTCTTCTGCCCTTGAAGAGGGGGAATGGAGCAGCCTGGGAGAGCTGGGCTCCTGCTTTGAGCATGGGGAAAATGGTGGGATGGACAGATCTGTGCTGGGAAGAGGGTAGATCCCTCCATGTTTGAAGTAATTAATGCACAGAGTTATAGAATCGTGGAATTGTTAAGGTTGGAAAGGACCTCTAACTTCAGCAAGTCCAACCATCAATCCAGCACCATCGTGGTCACCACTAAACTGTGTCCTCAAATGCCACATCCACACGTTTTTTGAACACTTCCAGAGATGGTGACTCCACCGCTGCCCTAGGCAGCCAGTGCCAATGCCTGACAACCCTTTCCATGAAGAAACTTTTTCCTAATATCCAACCTAAACCTCCCCTGGTACAACTTGAGGCCATTTCCTCTTGTCCTGTCCCCAGACCCATCATACCCACTTGGGAGAGCTCTCTGCTCTCTCTTGGAAGCCACCTGCCCCCCACCCCATCTCACCCATGCCTGTCTTCTCCCAGGAGCAGCAGAGAAGAGCTCCAAGCACGGAGCAGAGGACCGGACCCAGAACATCATCATGGTGCTCAAGGACCGCATGAAGATCCGGGAGCGCAACAAGCCAGAGATATTTGAGCTGATCCAGGAGGTGTTTGGGGTCACCAAGACCACGCACACACAACAAATGAAGGCAGTGAAGCAGAGTGTCCTGGATGGCACCTCCAAATGGTCGGCCAAGATCAGCATCACAGGTAGGTACCTGTCCTGTTTGGCCGTGGGGTCAAGACTGTCCCCAGCACAAGGATGCTGCATGGCCCATAATGAGGAGCTTGAGGCCCTGGGGCTCTGTGGGGGACAAAGGGGCCTGTTTCAGGGGTGTGGCACTGACTTCCCTCTCTGTCTGTTCTCTCTGCTGTGTGTGCTGTGCCTGTGCCATGCGTGGATGGATGTGCATCCTGTGTTATGCTGTGCTGCAGTGGTTTGTGCCCAGGGCCTGCAAGCAAAGGATAAAACGGGTTCCAGTGACCCCTATGTCACTGTCCAGGTTGGAAAGACAAAAAAAAGGACTAAAACAATCTACGGCAATCTCAACCCAGTCTGGGAGGAGAATTTCCATTTGTAAGTTCACCCCCAGTCTCTGATCCCCCTCCATTGCCATGCCTGGCTGTGCTGGCTGTCAGCATGTTCCTGTGGGGTGGGGGAGCCATCTGGGCCTCATCCTGCCCCCACTGAGGTGGAAGGGGGTGCTGGGGTCCCTTGGGGTGCTAGTTTTGTGCCATAGAGGGTTCAGCTCCAGGGGCTGGTCCAGGTTGTGTTGTGTCTGCGCAGAGCCCACTGGGGAGGGTTGGTGCCCTCACGTCTCTTCCCTGGTTCCTGCCCTGTGTTGGGATGGCCCCTCTTGTTTAGGGACACAGAGGATGGGGAGAAGCTGGGAAGGTTTCCCTGCTCATCCCAGGGCTTGCCCCTTCTTGCCTCCCCAGCGAGTGCCATAACTCCTCCGACCGCATCAAGGTCCGTGTGTGGGATGAAGATGATGACATCAAATCCCGTGTCAAACAGCGCTTCAAGAGGGAATCCGATGACTTCCTGGGCCAGACCATCATCGAGGTCCGGACCCTGAGCGGGGAGATGGACGTCTGGTACAACCTCGGTAAGCAGCTCCCTGACACAGCCTGGGACCCCCGGCCCTGGGCTTTGGTGGGGAATGACACAGCCTGCTCAGGCTGGGACCCACAGCCCTGGGCTGTGGGGGAGAATGACACAGCCTGCTCAGACTGGGACTCCTGGTCTTGGGCTCTGGGAGGAATGACACAGCCTGCTCAGGCTGGGACCCACAGCCCTGGGCTGTGGGGGAGAATGACACAGCCTGCTCAGACTGGGACTCCTGGTCTTGGGCTCTGGGAGGAATGACACAGCCTGCTCAGGCTGGGACCCACAGCCCTGGGCTGTGGGGGAGAATGACACAGCCTGCTCAGACTGGGACTCCTGGTCTTGGGCTCTGGGAGGAATGACACAGCCTGCTCAGGCTGGGACCCCCAGCCCTGGACTCCAGGGGGTTGTGCTTCCAGCCCTGACCTGAAGGCTATTGCAGCAGGGTCTGCTCTTAAAAACATTTAATATCAAAAGCCATTAGGATCAAGTGTTTTCCCATGGTCATTTGCAGAACCTTTAGCCCAGGAGGTCTGGAACACCAACCCTCTGCAGAGGGGAAACTGAGGCACACAGAGGCTGCGTCTCCAGTGTCTGGAGATGTGGCCAAATCCCTCTCTGCAGTGCCTTGGTGGCACTGTACCCTGGCCTGGCTGCACATGGTGCTGGGTGTCCCTCCAGCTCTGGCCCTCAGAGACCCTCTGTACCAGAGCATTCTGCCCCTCCTTGAGGCCAGGAGTGAGCAGGATTGCTCTGGGGAAGCCTCACTCCCCCTCCCTGTACCCCGCAGACAAGCGGACAGACAAGTCGGCGGTGTCAGGAGCCATCCGGTTGCACATCAGCGTGGAGATCAAAGGCGAGGAGAAGGTGGCTCCCTACCATGTCCAGTACACCTGCCTGCACGAGGTGAGCAGCCCAGGAAGCCACAGGGGACATGGTCCCCACCCCAGCTATGCGCACTGACCCTGGGGACCTGACGGGACTTACTTGTATCTCCAGAACCTGTTCCACTTTGTGACGGATTTGCAAAACAATGGGGTGGTGAAGATCCCTGACGCCAAGGGGGACGATGCCTGGAAGGTGTACTTTGATGAGACAGCACAGGAGATCGTGGATGAGTTTGCCATGCGCTATGGGGTGGAGTCCATCTACCAGGCCATGACGTGAGTCACCTGCCCCCCACCTGGCTCAGAAGAGCTGCGCCAGCCCTGGAAGGGGGTCACTGTCCCCATCATCCTCCCCTGCTGCCATTGGCACCCACTTCCCTGCCATGGGTCAGACTTGCCCCAGACCTGTGCACCCATCCCTCCCCTTCTCAATGCACTCTGGACAGCCTCACCTCAAGTCCTGGGGGCAGCTTGAGGCCCACAATATCAGATCTAAAGCTGTTGGAGAGTGTCCAAAGGAGGGACAGGAGGTTGGGGAAGGGTCTGGAGGGGAAGGGTCTGGGTAGCAGCTGAGGGCACTTGGCTGGTTCAGCTGCAGCAGAGGACACTGAGGGGACACTCCTTGGGGGCTGCAGCTCCTCCCGAGGGCAGGCGGAGGGGCAGGCGCTGAGCTCTGCTCTGGCACCAGGGACAGGACCCAGGGAATGGCTGGAGCTGTGCCAGGGGCTTGGGATGGAGCTCAGGACAAGGCTCTTCCCTCACCCAGAGGGTGGTGGGCACTGCCCAGGCTCCCCAGGGCAGTGGGCACAGCCCTGAGGCTGCCAGAGCTCCAGGAGTCTTTGGACAATGGGACAGGGTGGGATTGTTGGGGTGTCTGTGCAGGGCCAGGAGTTGGACTGGATAATCCTTATCCCTTCAAGCTCCAGGACGCTCTAGTATTCAACGATTCTTGCCCCCCAAACCCTGCATTTCCTCCCATGGCCCTCCACTCTCACCTTCCCTGTCTCTCCACAGGCATTTTGCCTGCCTCTCCTCCAAGTACATGTGCCCGGGGGTGCCCGCGGTGATGAGTACCCTGCTTGCCAACATCAATGCCTACTATGCCCACACCACGGCCTCCACCAACGTCTCAGCCTCCGACCGCTTTGCCGCCTCCAATTTCGGGGTAAGTCCGATGGTGCGTAAACACTCCTTCCTTCTTCTCTCTCTTCTTTGGGAGGGGGTGGGGGGCTCGGGAGCAACACGAGCCGTGCAAAACACCCCGCTCCAACCTGCAGCCAAGGCAGCAGTGGGGTAAACCCCTGCTTACCCCAAAATTCATCCCACTCCCGTTTTTCAGGAAGGAAAAGAGCCACTGTCTTCTGGGGAGAAGGGCTAAATTTGCTCCCCAGATTATTATGGGAGACTGGGATTTTGGGTGGCAGTGTGGCAGGAGGGGGATGCCTTGGTGGCAAAATCAGCCACCCCTGCAAGTCACGGGGAGTTTTGCACGGTCTTGTGCACTTTGGGTGACCCTGGTCTAGCCAGAAACTCACCCAGCTGTTCCAGCACCTCTGGGTGCCATTCATGGTGAGTTTGTGGCAGGGCCGGGTGCCCCTCGGGGACATGGGCAAGCAGGGGCTGAGCTCTCGCCTCGGCTCCCCCCGTGTCATCCCAGAGTCAGGAACAGGTCTCTCTGGGTATGCACGGGTCGAGCTAGGGTCAGTGCCCAGCCCGGGAATGCAGCAAGGAGCTGGGTAGCCAGGGACACAGCCAGGGCCGAGCACAGCTCCGGGCAGCTTTGGCTCACCTCCCCGTTCCCAGTGCAGGGAGTAGCAAGAGCTGAGCGAGCTGTGCCTCTGGGTCACGCAGGAGGAGGAAACTGTACCAAAAAAAACCGCCTTTTCTCTAACATGGAGGGTTTTAAAAACTTGTCTCTTTCTCTTTTTTTAGAGAGCCTAAGGTTGGGTCCTAAAGTGCCCGGCCGTGTCGCTTTAACCCTGAGTACCCGTCGTGTCCAGTGTTAGTGCTGCAGCCGCTCCTTGGGTGTCGGGGCCTGGCTGGGCCGTCCCGGCGGGCGAGTGCCGAAGGTTTGCGGTGGCCAGCAAGGCTGCGGGCATGGCTGAGCCACAGCTGGGCGGGCGCGGGACTCGCTGCCTGCCCCGTCTCCGGGTCCTCTCCCCCAGGGCTCAGAGCGCTGCTCCGGGCTCTCCGGAGCCCCACGGGTCAGCCCTGACCCGGCACAGCCACTGCTGGGGGGAACCCAGGGCTCTTGTGGGAGGCCCACTGGGTTGTGCAAAGACTCCCCCCCCGGCAGGATGCAAAGGGAAAGGCCCTCCGACAGTGGTTTGGGGCACTTATTGGGAAGAAATTCTTCCCTGTCAGGATGGTGAGGAATTGGCAGAGGTTGCCCAGGGAAGTTGTGACTTCCAGGGTTCCATCCCTGGAAGTGTTCAAGGCCAGGTTGGGCAGGGCTCTGAGCAACCTGATCTAGTGGAAAGTATCCCTGCCCATGGCAGAGTTGGAATGAAATGGTGTTTAAGGTCCCTCCCAACCCAAACCAAGTCTGTGATTCTATGATTTGTTGCTCTGCCCTCAGCTCTGACCCCAAATCTGATCCGCAGCCCGAGGTGGGATTTGCATCCCCCTGCCCTGCACTTCCTGGGTGGGAGCTGGGCTGAGCTGAACTAAAGCGCCTCAGCCACAGCAGAGGCCACCCACCTGAGTGGTTCCCTGCTCACATCCCTTGATGCAGCCCAGTGGGGCAGGTGAGGTGTCCAACTCCTGGGGACCACCCTGAAGATGGGCAACGACTGCAAGACCTTTCCCTGCCTTTTTCCTGAGCTCTTGGAAAGCCTCAATCCAGGGGCTGTAGATCCTGCAACCCCTCTCCCAGCTCTTGCCTTGAGCTCAGGCTCAGAGGTGTTCCAGTGGCTGAGGCAGACAGAGCAGCCTGTCACCACCCCCCCAAGCAGTGATGGCCAGCACAGGGGACATGAAATGTCACCTCTCTGTCCTACATCACACCCAGCAGGACCACACGTGTCCCAGGAGCTGCTGATGGCTGCGAGTGAGCCCCGGCCACCAGCGAGAACAGGCTCTTCTCTGCAGGCATCCCCTGCCCTGCAGGGCTCTGATGGAAGAAGGAGGGAAGGAAGGGCAGTAGGACATCAGGAAGGAGAGGGACGAGCCGGGGGCAGTGGGGGCTGGGCTGGGAGCAGAGAGAGCCAGGGGCTGGGGGAGGGGGTCGGTCCCTGTCGCCTTTCCCACATTTACCTGCCCCGGGGCATTTCTCCGCAGAAGGAACGCTTCGTCAAACTCCTGGACCAGCTGCACAACTCCCTGCGCATCGACCTCTCCATGTACCGGGTAAGGCGCCTGCTGTGCCTCAGTGTCCCCACCTGGCTCCTAAAGTCTGAAACAATAGGTGGCTCTTTGCTCCCCCTCACCTGCCCCTGTGAGAGTTTTGTGTGCAACTCTCCCTCTTTTCTTCCCAGAACAACTTCCCTGCCAGCAGTCCCGAGCGGCTGCAGGATCTCAAGTCCACGGTGGATTTGCTGACCAGCATCACCTTCTTTCGGATGAAGGTACTGCTGGGGCCCCACTTGCCCCGTCCCTCGGGGGAGACTTGACTCTCACTGGCCCTGGTTCTTTGGAGTTTTGGGTCACTCTGGTCTGTGGTACCCCCAGGTGGGTGGTTGGGGCTGTGGGTCTGCCCCCAGTGCCACTCCCTCCTTGCACCCCAGGTCCAGGAACTGCAGAGCCCCCCACGAGCCAGCCAGGTGGTGAAGGACTGTGTGAAGGCCTGTCTCAACTCCACCTACGAGTACATCTTCAACAACTGCCACGAGCTCTACAGCCGCGAGTACCAGACGGACCCGGTATGTGGGGCAGGAGGGGGATGCCTGGCACTGACATTCCCCATCCTCCTTTTTCTGGTGCTCCTGCTCCCTCTCCGGAGCATTCAGCCCCCTGCAGAATGAGCCCCAAGCCTTGGGCAAGGCTTAAGCCCCACTGCTGCAGGGTTGAGACTACAAGAGATGAGGGGGCTGTGTGTGGGCCTCCAGGGTGTTCCCTCCTGTCTCCTTGTTAGCTCTGACATATAACTGAGCCTGCAGGTGGGGTGACCAGAGTCTCCTCTGTGTCCTCATCCCTCCAGACTAAGAAAGGCGAGGTGCCCCCCGAGGAGCAGGGCCCCAGCATCAAAAACCTGGATTTCTGGTCCAAGCTCATCACCCTGATTGTCTCCATTATTGAGGAAGACAAGAACTCCTACACTCCCTGTCTGAACCAGTGAGTAGGTGCTGGGGAAGGGGATCCTGCTGCACCCACAGGGGATGTCCACATGGAGGCAATGGGAACCCAAGGCCTTTGGAAGTGGGTGTAACACCCATTCTACATATGAGAAAGTAGAGGCAGGTGGGAGGTGTGTGGGGAATCTATCCATGTGGAGATCTGGTCCATCTTGTGTTCATAGCCTCAAGTTCTGCCAGGGGAGGTTCAAGTTGAACATCATGAAAAATTCATGGAAAAAGGTTGTAAAGCCTTGGAATGGGTTGCCTTGGGAAGTGGTGGAGTCACCATCCCTGAGATGTTCAAGGAACAACTGTATGTGGCACTCAGTGCCATGCTCTAGTTGACAAGGTGGTGATTGGTCAAAGGTTGGACTCAATGATTTTGGAGGTCTTTTCCAGTCAAAATGATTTTGTGATTCACACTCTCCTCTGGCCCCAGGTTCCCTCAGGAGCTGAATGTGGGGAAGATCAGTGCTGAAGTGATGTGGAACCTCTTTGCTCAGGACATGAAGTATGCGATGGAGGGTGAGTCCCCACACACCACCCCAAGCCCAGGGAACCAAACAGGAGCTGCCCTCTGCTCCCACCTCACCTGTTCCAAGGGCAAACTGATTTCACCTCCTCATCAGCACCATGCCCGGCTTAAATCCCACCCAAGAAGCTGTTCCACCTTCACCCCATTAACCCGGCATCCCTGGAGTTGCCTCCGGGGAGCTACCTGCCATGTTTGGGGCTCAGAGTGACCCCCACACCCTTTGCTATGCAGAGCACGACAAGCACCGGCTGTGCAAGAGCGCAGACTACATGAACCTGCACTTCAAGGTGAAGTGGCTGTACAACGAGTACGTCACCGAGCTGCCCTCCTTCAAGAGCCGAGTGCCCGAGTACCCCGCGTGAGTGCAGCCCTGGGGGCAGGGAGGGGGGCTGGCACTCCCCGGGCTGGTGCCCTCACCACGGGTGGGTTTCTCTTCCAGCTGGTTCGAGCCCTTTGTTATCCAGTGGCTGGATGAAAATGAAGAAGTGTCACGGGATTTCCTGCACGGAGCACTGGAGCGGGACAAGAAGGATGGGGTAGGAACAGGGCTGGAGCTGCAGTTGCAGGGATGAGGGACTTATTCTTTGCTGCCAGGTGTGTCTTCATGGGGCCAAACCTCCTTCCTGCCTCCTGCTGACGCCATCTCTCACTCCCACAGTTCCAGCAGACGTCGGAGCATGCGCTCTTCTCCTGCTCCGTGGTGGATGTCTTCTCCCAGCTCAACCAGAGCTTCGAGATCATCAAGAAGCTGGAGTGCCCCGACCCCCAAATTGTTGGGCACTACATGCGAAGGTTTGCCAAGGTGGGCACCTTGGTGGGGCTCATCAGCACCCCCTGCCTGGGGCTTCTGGGCTCTCTGTGCCACCTCCATCCAGCTGTGGGTAGGGGCACAGGGCACAGAATGCACTCCCTCTGACAGCCAACATACCACCAGCATACTCTGGAATACTTCCAGCTTTGCTAGCACAGGAGATTAATTAATTAAGAACTAATTAATGAGTTATTCGGTTAATTAATATAGATTAATCAAAACTGTCTCGCTGCTCTACAGTCTTGGTGGCTGATGCCTTTCCAGCTGTGCTGGTGATGAAGCTGCCCATGGAGACCAAATGTGCTGGATCTGGCTTCCAGTGCCTGGGGCCAGAGGGCCTGGGGGGTCCCAGGGTTTTTCCAGGCATCAGGTTGTTTCAGTGCTATGGGTCTCATGCTTTCCTTCTCTCCCTCTTTCCCCATTGGGCTGCTGTCTGGGTGCCTTCGTTGCTGCCCTGTTTGGCTGCAGACCATCAGCAATGTGCTGCTCCAGTACGCTGAGATTATCTCCAAGGATTTTGCCTCATACTGCTCCAAGGAGAAGGAGAAAGTGGTGACGTATCTCCCCTCTGCTTGTCACCTGCCTGGTGCTGCTAGGCAGGACTGTCCCCATGTGGTGACCCCAGCTGTCCCCTCAGCCCCAGAGGAGGTCCCCCTGATGTGGGTCCTGCCCTCAGTCCCTTCAGAGCAGTCCCTGACATGCTGCCAGGGCAGACTCTGTGCCATCACTGTCCTTGTGTGCTCCAGTGCAAGGTGGGAGGGTCCTGGGGCCGTGGGCAGCTGTCCCAGCCATATTTCTTGGTGCTGATTCCCCTCTCCATCCCTCCCCTCCAGCCCTGCATTCTGATGAACAACATTCAGCAGCTCCGTGTCCAGCTGGAGAAAATGTTTGAAGCCATGGGTGGAAAGGAGGTGTGTACTGGGGGGCTCCAGGAAGGGCCCCTGTGGAGGGGCTGGATGGTTCCCTTTCGCCTGGAGGCAGCCCTTTCTCTGGTTCAACAGTGCTGGGAGCAGACCCCAGTTCCTCACTCCTGTGTGGGATTATGCTGTCCCACCCCATGACACCCTGCTCTCCCACCATGTCAGACTGGGATGGGCTTCACCCTCTCCAGAGGCACATGTGGGGTGCAGAGACCCCCTCCTAGGGCTGTCCAGGGACTGTCTCAACTTCTCCAACCTGTCCCTCCTCTAGCTGGACACAGAAGCCAGTGATATCCTCAAGGAACTGCAGGTGAAACTCAACAACGTCCTGGATGATCTGAGCCGAGTCTTTGCCACCAGGTACACCTGGAGGAGAGGGCAGGGGTGATGGGCCACAGAGAGGTGTGGGGATCCAGGTGCTGTGCCTGGGGGCTCTTTGGAGGGTGCCGAGCCTCTGTGTTGTGGCCCCCAGTTTCCAGCCACACATTGAGGAGTGTGTGAAGCAGATGGGTGACATCCTGGGCCAGGTGAAGGGCACTGGCAACGTCCCTGCCAGCACCTGCAGCAGCGTCGCACAGGACGCCGATAATGTCCTGCAGCCCATCATGGACCTCCTGGACAGCAAGTGAGTGTGCAGGGCTACAGGGACCTCCCCAGTGCACCTCCTGACCTCCTCCAGGAGTGTGGGGGACCTGCAGGGTCAGGGTGACATCGAGTGCCATGGGGTCCTCCAGCCATGTCTCCTCTCCACAGCCTGACGCTCTTTGCCAAGATCTGCGAGAAGACAGTGCTGAAGCGGGTGCTGAAGGAGCTCTGGAAACTGGTGATGAACACGATGGAGAAGACCATTGTCCTGCCCCCACTCACGGACCAGACGGTGAGTGATGGGCAGAGGGACCAGGGACCCTGAGACACAGGTGACTGACTGGGGCCAGCGTGGGACATTGCTGGGCAGGTGGCCTCACTGGCTGCTGAGGGGACAGGCACTTCATTGGCCTCCCCAAACTTGTGCCCAGCCTCTGGCCAGGGAAGGGATGGAAGAGAGAAAGGTCATCCTTGCCCCAGGTGCTGGTTCAGCCCAGCATCCTCTTGGCTGGCTTTGCCAAAGGGCTTTCCTGCCACCTCCATTGTGGCCCCAAGAGAGAACACTGGTCCTTTCCTCTCCATCCTTTCCTCAGAGCTGGGGCAGCATCCCATCAGCTGTGGGGATGGTCCCTGTGCCAGAAGGTGAATCCAGAGGCTCCTGAAGTGTGAGGAGCCACTTCCTGTCAGCCTTGCTGTAGGGCTGGGGCTTCCATGGGGCTGGAGTTGCTGAGGGGATGGGAGTCATGTCCCTCAGCAGGGCTGAACTCTTTCTTGCCCCTGGGGGCTCTAGGGGAGCAGAGCAAACCCAGGGCATAGTCCCTCCTCAGGCTCTGAGGCTCCGTATCACATTGCTGTTTGTCTGCCCCACCCTGCATCTTGCAGTTTCCTGAGGTGATTCTCTCGAGGTCAGACAGGGAAGGGTGACACCAAGGGCTCTGAGCCAGCCAGCCACCCATCCCTGTCCCTCTGGTGTTTTTTTTCACTGTTGCAAAGCAGAGCTCAGGCTCTTCCTTGGAGTTTCTGGAGCCACCAGCCTTTGTGTCACCTTTCTGGGCTGTGAGGTTCCTGTGCTCTGTGTGAGGAACAGTGCCATGGTGACCTGTCAGCCCTCAGAGGTGTCACCTCACTGGTACCTTGTCACAACCCAGAGCCTGTCTCATGTCATCCCCACACTGCTCCTGGCTGGACCCACACACCCTTGGCCAAAGGTGGCCAAATCTCACGGGAGTGCTGGTGCCAGTCCCCATCCCAGTCCCTGTCCTAGTCCCTTCCCAGCTGTGCTCTGGAGGCAGTGGGCCCTGTGCTGAGGGCAGAGGAGGGGCATGGACACGTGGCTCTGTTGGGTGATTTTCCTGAGGGATGTCAGGAAGCCTTGGAGGATGCCATGCTGGGGCTGGTCCCTAGGGCAGGGAACAGCCTGCCCAGGCGGCCCTGGGTGCCAGCCTGCATGGCTGGGGGTACATGGTGGCTTGGGGGTACATGTCAGAGCCTAATGTTGAGCTGAGCCACCCTGGGGCCAAGCCCCCCCACCACAGTCAGGAGGGACTGGGCAGGTGGGCGTGGGGCCCCTTTGGGGTCTGTGGAGACCTGTGATGTGGTGGCAGGGCAGTGACACCAAGTGCTGTGGCACCTCAGATGGGGGTGGGGGGCACCCAGGGCTGTCACCTCGCTGTGGGGCAGCAGGGACTTGGGAGGATGGAGGAGGAGGGGGCCGACACTCATGTCATGGTTGTTCTCTCCAATTGCTCCTCTCGCCTCTCAATGGCAGATGATTGTAAGTACGGCAGCTCCCTGTCTGTCTGTCTGTCTGTCCGCTCTGTGTCGGTCCTGGCCTCACCAGTTTTTGTCTTGTGTGGCTGCCCTTGCCCTGCCCACACCCTCCTTTGGCTCCTGACCTGGTCCAGCTCTGTGGTCCCCACCCCCGTACTGGCCACCTGGCACTGGCTCCTGGCTGGCACATGCCAGTGGCCCTTCCAGGGCTAGGTGCAAGGAAAGGTCTTGGACAGACTTGCAGTGCTGGGATGTGGGGAGGCACAGGGGGTAGTGATGGGGTGGGAGGGGACGGTGACAGGCAGTGCCACATAATCAGGGACAGCCAAACCCAGGCTGATTCCATCTTGCTCCGCACTCAGGGGAGAAAGGCCGCTGGAGGCACAGGCAGGGAGCAGTGCGTGCCTGAAGTCAGGGCCCCCCTTCCTTCCTCTCGTGCTTCAGTTTCCCCTTGAGACCCTGGCTGGAGTCTGGCTGTGGTGGGGTGAGGGCAGAGCAGGATCTCGTTGGGACATGGCAGTCCCTGCCCAGGGTGTTTGGTGGTGGGACAAGCTGCTGGCACGAGCTGTGAGGCTCCTTCCCTGGTCGGAATATGGCCCTGGGAGCCTGGACTCCTGGTTCCCTTCTCGGCATCGCTGCTGGGTCCTTGCATGGCTTTGACTGAGCAGTTTCCTTCTGTCCTCTTCTGACCAGTCTGTGGCCATGGGCTTATGCCCTATGGGGCAAGGGAAGGATGATTTCACCCCCAGTCCTGCCCCCACCCTATGGGGTAAGGGAAGGGCAATTCCATCCCAAATCCTGCCCCCAGCCCTGCTTTAACTTGGGCACTTGTGCAGGAAGAGCAGTGGGGTGGGAGCCAGTGGTTGGGTGCTGGTACCAATTCCTGAGGGGACAAACACCCTTCTGCTGTCCCCCAACACCTTTTGTGTCCAACAGCAGCACTGGGGGAAGCTCTGGGGGCAGCCTGGAGCTGAGCCTCCCCTCAAACCTCATGGGGACTCCATGTCTCAGTCTTGATGAGGCTGTGGGGGACTGGACAGTGTCAGCTCTCTGTACAAGCTCCTCTTGTTCACCCATGACCCTGTGCCAGGGCCAGAGCCCCTCCTGGCAGCCCTGCTTGGCCCTACCTCTGCTGCTTGTCCCTCCTGAGGCATCCCAGTCAGCTGACTCCCTGCTCCCCCATACTGATTCCATGTTCAAGCCCACCCTGAGAGCCCCCCATGGCACCACTGCCTTATTTCACACCATTTCACACCATGTGTGGTGTTGTCCCTGGGCCCAGCCCTGCATGGATCAGAGCTGTGTGTGCCAAATCCAGGTGCCCCTTCCCCGCTCCCTCCCCAGTGCTGGGAGCACCTGCCAGAGCTGGAGCAGGATGTGGGGGCACCAGTGCCTGCCCACACACAGCTGGCTCCTGCCTCCCTGTATCCCAGCAAGGACCATCCCTCATGGGCTCAGCATCCCTGTATCCCAGCAGGGACCAGCTCCACAGTGTGGGGACCAGTTCTCCAGCTGAGCAACATCCTGTATTCCAGTGGGGACCAGCTGGTTCAGCATCCCAATGACACCAGTCTCTCACTGAGTATCCTGGTGGGGACTGGTCCCCCACTAACCGAGTATCTCAGTGGGTCCCAGCAGGGCCCAGTTCCCCTCTGGCTGTCCTTTAGGAGCTCAGGATGTCTCTGCCACCAGCTTGTGGCCACCCCTGTGCCCAGCCTTGCCCTGTCCCTGTGTCCTGTCCCACACTGTTCCCCAACTCCCCACTCAACCTCTGACGTTGCTTCTACAGGGCACGCTCTTGAGAAAACATGGCAAGGGGACAGAGAAGGTAAATAGCTGTGGGCTCCATGTGTGTCATCGCCCCAGGGCCACACTTGTGGCCTCACACCCGCCTGTTGTGGAGGTCCAGGCTTGTCTGTGCTTCCTCTGTCGTGCTGTCTGGATGTGGTGTTGTGGTGGGGTGTGCTGTGTTGTGTGCAGGTGGGGGACAGTCACCTGTTCTGTGTCACCCAGGGTAGGGAGCGGGTGCTGTGTGGTGTTTGCCCCATGGCGGGGACATGGAGTGTCACCCATCCCCGTGATGGGGATGTGGGGTGTCACCCATCCTTTGGGGGGATCTGGGGTGTTGCCTATCCCCACAGAGGACACATGGCGTGTCACCCATCCCTGTGATGCAGACATGGGCTGTCACCCATCCCTGTGGGGGACATGTGGGGTGTCACCCATTCCCATGCCTCACAGTCCTCAGGACCCTCCAGCTGCCTGGCTGGGACAGTGAGGGGATGGGACCCCCAGCATGGGAGACCCTGCATACAACCCCGTCCCATGGCAGGGGCTCAGGAAGAGGGGACACCCTGTGCTGGGCCATACTGGGCTCACTGGGGGCCCTGGGGCTGCTGAGATCCCCTGGATCTCTGAACTCACTCCCCCCTCCTGCTCAGGAAGGCTCAGCAGGGCTTGCTGAGCTTCCAGGCTTGCCCCAAGGGCTTTCTCCAGCACATGGGCTCTTGCCCTGTGGGAGGGCTCCTCACCACGGGGTGGGGGCCCAGCACTGTGCCCCAGACTGCCTGCACCCCAAATCCTGGGTCCTGGGAAGAGCCATGCCAACCTCGGTCTGGGCAATGCCTGCAGCAGCCCTGGCTGCCCCTCCGCTCCTGGGGGGCACTGGCTCCTGCCCAGTTTGGTGAGGATGCTGGGAGAGCTGATTCCCTCTAATCTCCCAGCCCCAAACGAGGTGGGGAGCAAACCTGCCTCACCTCTGGAGAGACCTGGCACTCATCACAGTTCACCAGCATGAGGCTGAGCCTTTGCAAGTGTGAGCTGCTGCCAAACCAGTGGCACCAGCGGAGAACTGGGCACAGCCAGAGGAGAGCCCAGGGCCAGAGCCCGGGCCGGGGAACGTGGGGGGCCTGGAGCTGCAGCTGAATGCTGCTGGGGCCACCAGTAACTGTCCCTTGCTGTTCTCTTCCAGAGCAGGGTGAAGCTGCCCAGTCACACTGAAGTAAGGACATGGCTCTTCTGCTCCCCACTTGGCACTGCTCCCTCCTCTCGCCTCCTGCCCTTCCCTTGTCCCCTGCACACTGGGATGGGAGGTCCCAGCTCAGTACAATGTCCTGTCATTCTCTGTTTGGGGGACACCAGTGTCCCCAGCTCCCAGCCTGTCCACCAGCTGGGGGAGATGGGGACGTCAGGGGTGGGATTAATGGGACAGAACTGGGTGGGCAGGAGGGTGGGCACAAAGGGTTCTTGGGGGGTGTACAAAATGAGTGCATGGATTGGGCTGACCCCTGCAGAAGGTACTGGTTAGTGGGAGAGATGGTGGGATTTCTTTGTTGGGAAGGACTGGAGCTACTGGTGCTGGGAGAGGGAAGGCAGTAGGGCAGTATGAACCACTGGGCTCCAGTTCAACCAGTTGTATTTGCACACTGGAGGAGCTGAGAAGGGGAGCTTGTGCTCAGCCTGGTAAGGGGTGCCAGTCCAGGGAGGTGAGTGAGATCTGCCTGTGCCACAGGACTACTGTGCCAGTGGGTCCTATGGAATGACTTCCTGGCCCCTGCTGTGGTGGGGGCCCAGGGCAGGCAAAGGCAGCCTGGTTTCCTGCATTCCCTGGGATGCCAAGGGGCTGGGAACCTCCCTGGGACTGGGCAGGTGTCTGGGTGGCAGGGGAGTGTGTGGTGGCTGCCAGCGCCGTAGGGTACAGGCTGTGCCCTCCCCATGCCTGCTGTCCCCCGCACTCGCTCTCTGCTCCCGCCATGTCCGGTGTCCGTGCGGTCAGTGCTGTGCCCTGCCAGGCTCTGCTGCATTCAGAAGCAGGTGCTTGGAGCACAGGGAGCAGGATGGAACTCTTGGGCCAAGCTGCTTGTGCTGAGCAGAGCATGAGGACCCTGATGCCAGAGTGACGTCCTGCCCTGGGGGTCCCAAAGCCCCCAGCCTGTGCTGACAACCTGGGGACTGAGATGGGGCTGCTGTGTCACCTTCCTGGCCTGGGTGGCAGCGCCTGAAGCTCTCCAAGGAGCACTGTCTGGTCCCCTGGAGCCTGGGGGAGCCTCTGGAGCTGCAAGAAGCTTCTGGCACGATGTGCCCAGCCTGGCCCTGGCACCCTGTGCGTGGCTGCTCACCAGGGCTGTCCCTGTCTCTTTGCTCTCCGCAGGGCACACAGATGATTTTCAACGCGGCCAAGGAGCTGGGGCAGCTCTCCAAGCTGAAGGTGAGGGTTTGGGGATGTGGTCTTGGGGCACTGAGCTGAAGGTGAGGGTTTGGGAATCTGGTCTTGGGGCACTGAGCTGAAGGTGAGGGTCTGGGGATGTGGTCTTGGGGCACTGAGCTGAAGGTGAGGGCTGGGGGACCAGGTTCCTCTCTGTGCTAGGGTGGGTGGCACTGTGCAAGCTGGCACTGCCACAGCTGCAAGGATGCCAGCAGTGCCCACTTGCTGATATGTCTGGGGTGGAGGGAGAGGGCTCCTTGCCCCATGCTGAGAGCAGGATTTGTGCCCCCAGGACCACATGGTGCGGGAGGAAGCCAAGAGCCTGACCCCGAAGCAGTGTGCCGTGGTGGAGCTGGCACTGGACACAATCAAAGTGAGGACACTGTGGGGCTCAGGGTGCTCCCCGGGGCTCTGACCCTGAGACAGAGGCACAGGGAGCACCAGGGGCACCCCAGCAGAACCACTGAGCATCCTGAGGCTGTCTTCCCCTCCAGCAATACTTCCATGCCGGCGGTGTGGGGCTGAAGAAGACGTTCCTGGAGAAGAGCCCAGACCTGCAGTCACTGCGCTACGCCCTGTCCCTCTACACCCAGGCCACGGACCTGCTCATCAAAACCTTCGTGCAGACTCAGTCGTCGCAGGGTAGGACGCACTGCCCTGGTCCCCACCTGGGCCCCTGTCCACCCACAAGGGCTCTGCTGCCCCGAGGCCAGGGCCCCACCTTGCCTCTGTCCCAGTGAGGGTCCCAGTCAGACTCACAGTGGGAGGACAGATGGGTGGGGAGGGCTTTTTCTCCCATGGTTTGCAGGTGAATTGGGGCTGTTGGTGCCCAGTGGCAGCTTGGTACTCCCCAGTCCCCACCAGCAAGAAAAGTGTGTCCCCAGTGCCAGGGCATGCATGGCCCGGCACAGAAATGGGTCCTGTGGGTGGAGGGTGGTCACCCTCTGGCCAGGTGTCGCAGTGTTTGTCCCCTCTGGGTGGCTGCTGTCACCCAGCACAGACCAACCACAGGGTCCACTGGATCCAGATGCTGTGCCAGGGCCTGTTCTGGGCACTCTGGGTGCCCACACACTGTCTGATTTGGGGTCTGGGGTGCCAGGTGTGTGTCTCAGATGCTGCCCTGGTCTCTGTCCTGTGCAGTGCAGAGTGCTGGGCGCCCTCTGGGGCAGAATCACCCCTCAGTTCTAAACACTGCCCTTTACTTTGGCCCTCGGCTGCTTGAGGAGGGGCCTGAGATGCTCAGTGGTGGTCACTGGCCACCTCAGAGCGCCCCAGCCAGGCTTGTCTGCGTCCTCAGGGAGTGGGACGTGCGTTTGCTGTCTGTGAGTCTCCTGCAAAGGACGTCTGTCCTGTCTGTGCCTCCTGTACCAGCCATGTTGGGCACGTGGGGTTGGGTCTGGTGGGTGCCAGTACCCCTGGGTGTAACCTGGCCCCAGGAGCCCCGGGCTCAGAGCTGGGGGTTGCCTGGCACTCCTGTGTCGCTGCAGTGTTGTCCGGGTGCTTGGCCGTCCGTCTGTCTGCGAGATCTGATCTCTCTTTCTCTCTCTGTTTTCTCCCCCCTCCCTCACTGTTCCTGTTCCCCACGCACATCATCCCCTCCCTCCTCTCTTCTTCATTTCCTTTCTCCTCTCTTCGTTTTCATCTCCTTCCTCCTCTCTGTGTACTCCGTGCTGTGTCTCTGTCTCTTTCTCTCTCCTTCCCACTAGTTCATGGTGGGAAAGGGATTAGGTTTACCCTTAGTGAAGAGATTTATCCTGAGAAGGGTACGTGTCCTACTCGCCCACCCCTGCCCCTGCCTGCCGCTGGCCTGGGCTAGTAACAGTCCCAGCACTGTGGGCTGGGGTGGCCCAGAGCCCCACTCCAGCATCCCTGACCTTGGGTCCCCCCAGTGTGGGCAGAGGTGGAGCCCCCTGCCCCAGACTCCTGCTCCCAGGGCTGCTTTGGGGTGAATTTGAAGGAACTGTGCTCAGCCATATTGACCACCCCCAGGGCGGGTTGGGGGTTGTCCCCCTGGGAATAGGGATGTCTGTCTGCATGCTCTGGGCTCCCCACACTGTCCCCAGTGCTGCTGCTGTCTGGGGGTGGATTAGCACCCACCTTGACCTCCTCTGGGAGCATGTGGCCCTAGGGGGGCCATGCCACATCCTTGTCCCCCTCCTGCCCACCCTGCTGCCAGAAGGACCATTACTAGCCTGGCTCTGGCACATTCCATGTGTGGAATGAGCCCAACCCCATGGGCCCTGCTTGGCCTCCATCACATCCTGCCAGGGGGGGCCGGGACTGCACCCCTAGCTTGGCCTCCCATGCCCAGACACCCGTCCCCACCCTCCATCACCTCCATTCTGGCTCAGCATGTGGCTCTGGGTGCTGAAGGGGATGGAGAGGAACATGCCATCACCAGCCTCCACCCCAACATGGCCCCCTCAGTGACACCTGGGCTCATGTCCTCCTTCCAGTGGTATTCCCACCCTGGGAGCTTTCTGCTGAGCCCTGTTTGATTTCTGTGGCCCCATCAGATTCACAGAGCCTGTCCCTCTGCCTTGCACCCCCTCCTTCACCCATGGGTGCATGCACAGCTCTTGGGGGGGGACGGGGTGGGCTGAGCTGTTGGTCGCAGGTCACCCCAGTTCCCCAGGCTCGGCGACTCCAGGGCTTGACATGGTCTGGGTTGGAGAGATACGAGGAGGCAGGGCAGCCTTGAGATCCAGGCAGGGCCATGGCTGCCCTGGTCGGGTCCCTCCTGCCCAGTACTCTGCCCATGACACTGTCACCTCTCTGTGCCCAGAGCAGGGGGAGCTGGACCACTGTCCTCTGTCTCATCCCAGCCAGGCCCCTCAGTCCTACTTGGGCAAGGGGGGGTTCACTGGACCCTGTGGACATGGGGTGAGATGGCAGAGTCCGCTTTGTGCTGGGGGTGTCCTGCCATGTCCATGACAGCAGCTGCACCCACACTGCTATCCCCACAAACCCCAGTGCCCACCCCTTGCCGCCCCATGGTGGGTGACCTGCCTCCTCCAGTAGGGTTGGTGGTGGGCAGGGGACATCAGGGACACTGGAGAAACGGGCACTCACGCCCCCTCCCTCTGTCACGCAGGCTCTGGCGTGGATGACCCCGTTGGGGAGGTGTCGATCCACGTGGAGCTCTTCACCCACCCTGGCACTGGCGAGCACAAAGTCACTGTCAAAGGTGGGTTCTGCTGGCTGGGGTGCCAGGGTCTGGTGGGTGACAGTGCCCCATGAGCCTCACCTGTCCCCTCCCTGCAGTGGTGGCTGCAAACGACCTCAAGTGGCAGACGTCGGGCATCTTCCGGCCCTTCATCGAGGTCAACATCATCGGGCCCCACCTCAGTGACAAGAAGAGGAAATTTGCTACCAAATCCAAGAACAACAGCTGGGCCCCCAAGTACAACGAGAGCTTCCAGTTGTGAGTGGCACTGCGGGCTGGGGACGTGGGGACAGTTAGTGGGATGTGTCCTCAGCCTGTGAGGACCTCCTGGGGTTTGCTAGTGAGTTTGCTCATCCCCCACAGGATGTTATAGGGGAGCAGGGAAAAGGAAAAAATGAAAAGGCTTTTATAGGGGCAGTGGGGAGGCAGCAGAGCTGGGGAAGGTTGGAAGTGTGATGGGCCCATCTCTTGCACCCCTGTCCAGCACACTGGGGACAGAGACAGGCCCCGAGTGCTACGAGCTGCAGGTGTGTGTGAAGGATTACTGCTTCGCCCGGGAGGACCGCACCGTGGGCATCGCCGTCCTGCAGCTGCGGGACATCCTGCAGCGCCCGGGCTGTGCCTGCTGGCTGCCCCTAGGCCGCCGCATCCACATGGACGACACCGGCCTCACCGTGCTGCGCATCCTGTCCCAGCGCAACAACGACGATGTGGCCAAGGAGTTCGTCAAGCTCAAGTCAGACACGCGCTCGGCCGAGGAGGGCAGCAGTTAAACCCCTCTGGCCCCCTCCAGCCCTCGCCCCCCCACTCCCGGCCCCCTCAGAGCATCCTCCAGCCATGTATAAGCCATAAGAGTGGCCACAGAGGAGTTGCCATCCTGGCCCTGGGGAGGGGGTGACATGGCTGCAGTGACAGACCCTCCCCTCCCTCCCTGGCCACAGTGGCTGGGTGGCAGCAGTGCTGTGCACAGCCAGGCCCCCATCCCACCCCGCAGGAAGGTGCTGGGGCTGGGGAGGCTGCGGGGGAGGGCTGGACCCCAGCCTGGGTGATGGGACCAATCTGCCCTTCCCCAGCCTGTCTGAGATGGAGGAACCCCAAAGGCCCCTCCCTTAACCTGCACTGTCACCCCCAGCCCCAAACCTCACTGAGTGATACAAGGAAAGGGCTGGGGGAGGTGTGTGGGGTGTGAGGGGCTGTGTGTGTATGTGTGTGTGTGTCATCCCCCCCAGGGGTGTTGGAGAATGGCTGGCACAGCCTGATGGCCCTTTATCCTCACCCCTGAGCATTGTGGTGTGCCCTGAGGGGCAGGGCAGCTCCCACCCGAGCACCTGTACATATGTAAATACCTGTACATACAGGGCAGCCGGCCAGGCTGTGTCCTGCACCCGGAAGGGCTATTGGGGCTGTTGGGTTGGTGGGTGCAGCCCCCACGTGCCCTGCACAGGGTCCCCTCCCTGGCTGGCAGCGGCAGCACTGGGGCCCGGAGCAGCAGGGAGCAGCCCCCGGCCCATATCCTGTCTTCCCTGCCTTGCTGCCACCATGGGCTGCCCCACTGCCCCCCAGAAGGTGCCAGGGCTTGGGGTGGGCAAGGGCTGGGGGCACCAGAGCAGAGGGACTTACCCCTCTTCGCTCTGGCCGGTGGGGACCAGCGTCCCTGTGCAGTGCAGCCCATGGGACCTCCTTGGCGCAAGCAAGACCCTTCCCACCACAGCCCCTCCCTCCAGTTCCCCGTTAAGCACCAGTTCTGTCCCACCCCAGTAAGCACCATTTCTGTGTGGTAAGTGGTGTATGCATGTCTTGTGCGAGTGACTGGGAGGTCAGGGTGTGTGGTGTTGGGGTGGCCACCCCAGCTGGCCAGTTTGCCCCGGGTGCTGGGGCAGACAGAGGCCTGACGACCCCACAAATCAATACAGCTCTCTCAGCCCCCTCCCACCCCAAAACAGGGTACCCCCACTGGCCCCCATGCTCCTTTTTCTAGAGGGTTTGCCTGGGACCAAAGGGTTTCGCTTTCCTCTCTCGTTTCTGTTCAATGTTTACACCCTTTTTCTACAGCTGCTCCTGAACAGCCAGGCTGGGGCTCGGCCCTGCACCCCCAACCGTGGTGCCCCTGGCCCTGTGCCCCCTCCCCAAACTGTCCTGTTGGCATGTGATTGAACTGACCAATTCTGCTCCTGTAGCACAGTGTCACCGATGCCTGTGTGTCTGTCCCGCCGGCGGCGGCGGCTGCCATGGATGCATGACAGTGAGATGTTTTGCACTATTTTGAATTTTTTGGGCTCTGTAAAAATATTTTATTATAACTGACATTAAAAAGCACACCCTTCACTGCGGCTCCAGTGGGGAGTGGGGTGGGCATACACCTGGGGGCCTTCTAGCCCCTCTCCCAAGGATATCCAACCCCAAGGATCAATAACCCAGGGATGCTGCAGCACCCCTGTCCCCTCTCAGCTTCCCTGAGGGTGTACTGCAGTGGACCCACCCTTTGCAAAGCCAAGAACATCAGGACATGGGTTAAATGGAATCATAGAATCCCAGAATATCCTCAAGTGGAAAGAACGCACAAGGATCATCAATCCAACTCCTAGCCCTGCACAGACACCCCAACAATCCCACCCTGTCCCCCAGTCACACTCCTGGAGCTCTGGCAGCCTCAGGGCCGTGCCCACTGCCCTGGGGAGCCTGGGCAGTGCCCACCACCCTCTGGGTGGGGGAAGAACCTTTCCCTGAGCTCCATCCCAAGCCCCTGGCACAGCTCCAGCCATTCCCTGGGTCCTGTCCCTGGTCCCAGAGCAGAGCTCAACGCCTGCCCCTGCACCTGCCCTCAGGAGGAGCTGCAGAGCTGGGACAGACGTTTCCTGGGAGGTGACATTATTTCCAGCCACTGTGATGCTAATTCCCAGGCATGGGATGACTAGAGACAGATAGATGGGATATTACTGATTCATCTCCCCACCACATCTCACCTCAGTTATAATGTGGAAAACAGGTGGAGATTCTTGCATTTAAAGTTCAAGGCCACTTGAGTGGAGATGCTCAGGACACTTCTACTGCCTTCTTCATGCACTTCTCAATCCCAAGGATCCCAGAGCCATTCTAATTCAAGACCAGGACAAAGTGTTTTCATGGGATTAGTTCATCTACTCCTGAAATAGCTCCTATTTGTGAGAAAAGGGGGAAACTGTCAGCAGTAGATATTGCAGTTCCTCAGGGCTTGAAAGAGGATGGTGTGAGACAGTGTCTAACTGGAACTGCACGGGTACTCCAGGGAAGAGCCTGCAGTTATATTTATTCCTTCTCAAGAACAGCCCAACTTGACCAAAGTTCCCTTCTAGAAATGCTCTCATTCCGAGTCAGTGACATTACTCATGCCAGCACTCCTAACCCTAAAAGGCTGAGGAGTCTTAAAGTCTGTGTTGTAAGCTAAGCCAGGTCATTCAAAATAAATCTGCACTGTCTCCAGAGAAAGCCAATAACTGTTCAAAGCTTCCTGGCCGCTCTTCTGTAGGGACTGAAGAGCTCCCTCACCCCTGCCTGCCTCCCTCCCTCCTTATCTCCCTCCTACCACTCTGCAAACAGCCTCAGCACCAAAGTTACCTGCAAAGACTTTTATTAACTTCAAAGGATTAAAAAGTGGCCAAACCCCCCAGCGCGGGACTGCCCAGGGTCGGTGGTTGTGCCACAGACAAGGCACCCAAATTCCAATAAATCAATAACAGAACTTCAAACACAGAACTTCACACGTGAAAAGTGCTGCACCCCCACCCTCCCGGCCTGCCCAAACTTCAGAGGGTTCAGACACCCCTCGGGGAGGCACAGGGGCAGAGCCAGGCTCAGAGGCGGACAAGGAAGGGCAGGTTTAGGGTGTCAGGGATGTGGAGCTCGTCCAGGTGCAGTGGGGAGGCTGTGAAGGGCAGGTGCACGGGGAAGAGGTGGCTGGTGTTCACCAGGAGCTGGCCGGGTCCCTCTCCACGCTGGTCCTGCAGCTGCCTCTGTGGGGACAGTGCTCACATCAGGGCTGCCCCAGGCAGGGGCCCACGCAGGACAGCCCCCTGCCCCTGCACCCACCTCCACGATGCTGATGAAGCGGGGGCTGACACGCTCCTCCAGCCCCTCGGCCGGGGTGTAAGCCCGGAGGATCTTCACAACCTGGAGCAGAGGGTGGTGACCGTGAGCAGGGAAGGGCTGGCCACATCCAGGTGCTTCTGATCCCCACCCCAGGGCAGCCCTGGTGCACCACAGCAGGCCAAGGATCCCCAGGATGGGTGAGTGCCCCAGCCCTCCCAGTACCTGCTGGGGTGTGAGCACCGTGCACAGGCTGCAGAGAGCTCCAGCATCCTCCTCGGTCACCTTCTTCACCTGCAGCAGCTGGGCAGCCTGGACCAGAGGCTCCAGCACCTCGAGGGCCCCGCTCTGCTGCAGCCCCTCCGCCCGCAGCCATTGCTCCACTTGGCTGATGTTGTACCTGCCAGGGGTGCCAGGTCAGGGGGGCACAGGGCACCTCCCCCAGGGACACCTGTCCTGCCCGGGCACTGACCTGAGCCGGATGCCACAGCTCCAGGAGCACGTGTTCTTCCTCAGCAGCAGGGAGTTGAGGGTGGTGCCGCTGATGAGGAAGAGGAGCTGGCGCAGGGCCTGGTGGCCCACGCTGGGGGCCAGCCCGTGGTGGTCCAGGGAGGCACGGAGGGAGCCCAGGTGCTGCAGCAGCTCGGGCAGGGTGTGGGCAGCGCCTGACGAGGAGCGGCGGCGGCCAAGGGGACAGGAGGAGGACAAGCCCTGGATGGGCTCACTCTCCAGCATCGCAGCAACTGCACGGGAGAAAAGGGCTCATCATAACGAGACACAGACCCTGCGTGGGGCTCTCAGGCAGCTCTGGGGTGCTGTGTCCCAAGGGGGAAAGCAGGGCCTCATGACACTGCCAGGATTGCTGGCCCAGGCTGACCCTGCCCCATAGGGGACAGAGCTCCCCATGGATGCATTCCAAGCTCCCCAAAGGTGCTGAGTGCAGAAGGGCTCCCCAGCCACCCCTCCAAGCCAGGCTGCTCAAGGAGCACGTGTTCCCTCATAGAGGGGGCCACCAGCTCAGAGCCCACCTTCCCCTTGGGGCACAGCCCCTGTAACCCAGCAGGGGGGTCACAGCTGAGCACAGCCCACCCCTCCCAAAGCAGCACCCCCCGAGCACCCCACAAGCCCCACGAGCCCCGGCCATACCTATCATGGGTTTGAGGCCCTTCTCGGCCGTGCGGATGAGCTGCTGGTAGAGCTGCAGTGCCAGGACCCCCAGGCTGCGGCAGCAGCTCCGGGGGGCCACGTTCCTCAGGCGATGCTCGTTCTGCCGCGCCGTGTTCCCCTGCCAGTAGC
>VWZG01000355.1:0-93789 GCA_013396735.1 Grallaria varia
GGGAGCCAACCCAAACTTCCACAAGCTCTAAGCAAGTATTGTGTTACACAAATAAGAGAGTCCATCCCATTGGTAAAAAGAGAGTTTGGACCACTGTCAAAATAGTTCCATCCATGTTACACTCCACCCCTCCTTGCTACCCTCTCCACTCACAATTTTTTTTGATTTTATTTTATTCCCAACTGTGTAAGTCAAATAATAAGCTTTACATTACTGCCACTAAAACACCTGGGCTCTCAAAACAGCTTTACAAAACACATAACTGTAATAAATCATATCTTATTTAGTATTTATCATAAAAATGTCAGGGATGGGACATATATATAGAACAAATATTAATTTTAATTAGCAAAAATATTACATAATAGAGTTTTATTTATGTGTAAGAACTATAACACTCTAATGGAAATTATTACACACAGAAATGTGATAGTTGGTGTCTAGGTATATTTCACAAAGTATTCTACAGTTTCTCTTGTTCAGGTTGCCTGCCAGAGCCAGCTCTGAACCATCTGGGCTACTCTAGTGTTAAATATTTGACATATGACAAAAGGCTCACTGAAAGGAAATACAGTTTTATATATGTTAGGACTAGCCCAGTTGTGAGTTATTTTGGTGCATTTGTGCTGCCTGAAACACTTCATCAGGACACAGCATTTGGTCCTAGGTATTCATCATAACCTTTTCACAAGCTAGAAACACTGGATATTGAAGAGTTGTACTCCTTAAATGCAGCATGTCCTTACTTCACATAGAAATGTGAAACAGAAATCTACAATTTTTATTCTGTTCTAAGGTGTTATCTTGCATTACGCTGGCATTACAATGACTACTGCAAACCACTTACTGATTGAAAGAACTTGGTCCTGAGGCAGATGATTCACTGAAGACCTCAGTTATCAGTAGAAGTTTGCTTATAACCTCCTTCATGTTGTTGAATGCTTGTTGGGGAGAACTGTTTTTGAAGAATATCTCAAAAAACCTTTGCAGCTGTGAAAGAGAATTCGTATATTTTCAAACATCTACAGTAAATCAGTGCTTAAGATAATAAATTCAAAAGTTGATAGATATAAAAATTGCCTTGGAATATCAACTTCACTTCTTATTCATTTGTACAGTTGAAGTGGCATGAAAAGCTCCACAGTTTTTGTTTGCAAACAAGTATATCAGAAACAAAATCTGTATTAATGTTTTTAAAAATATTGCTCAAAGTCTAAGCTTACTTCAATAAAACCTTTTGCCGCCACTTGTTCTAGGCAAAGGAAACCACAAATGCTTATTTCTTCAGCACACTCCAAGTAACAGTCTTCTCTCTTTTTAACACATTGTACCAGGGCCATCCCACTTGACCTTTACTTACAAATCCTTACCCCTAGTCAACAAACTTTAAAGAGAATATAGAAGAAAAATGTAGAAAAAATGACCAGTCACCCCAGCCTGTGTTTTGACTGAACTCAGCATATCCTGTGGTTTTCAGACTCATGAACCCTCACAGTGGCTTATTTACTGGCCTGCAGAGCGCTGTCCTCAGGTATCTTCATCACTCACGCAAATTCACCCATCTCATCACTTCAGATAGAGATTCAGGGAATCAAGTGGAGCAACACAGAGACCCAGCGAAGAAAGGGACACAGGGAGGCTTTTGTTTGCATGAGAAGTCATCTGTGCTAAGAAAGGGGCTGCCTTTAAGCCATATTCCCATTAGTGTTATCACATGTCACAGAACCCAGCTGATGTTTGAACTATGTAAAACTATTGGATAATTTAGTAGAACTATATTACCAAAGAACTCTTCAGAGACAAATTATGTAAAGTACACTCAGAATATGTTTTGCATTGACATTCAGAAAGGAAAAATTTCTCATTATTTACAGGAAATTATCTACTAAATTTACCTAGAAATGCCAGTATATATTTTCTATTATTATCTACTTATTGATGTCCCATTGGGGTAACATGATGGAAACACACAGGCTTCCCCTACTGAGAACTGATGTGCTTGGAATCTCTCTAAATGCCTTTGACTACTACAGTCATGAACAAGTATCCACAGCAAATGGGTTAACAAAGCCTGGTCTCCAAGGATAAATACTCCACAACTTCTCTGGGCAGGAGATTGCTGTATTTCAGTTTGTGCCCATGGCCTCTTGTTCTGTCAGTGGGCACCACTGAAAAGTGCCCAGCTTCATCTTCTCTACAGCCTCCCTTCAGATATTCATACACATTGATGGGATCCCCCTGATCCCTGAAAAGCTGGTCCAGGCTAAGCAGTCCCAGATCTCTCTATATGCTCTATGAGCATGTCCTCATATAAGGAATGTCGCTGTCCTTTAATCATCCTAGTGGCCCTCCACATTGCTCTTGTGCTGGAGAGTCCAGAACCGGACAGTCCTCCAGGTGTACCACAAGGGCACATTGCTGGCTCATGGTCAGCTAGGTGTCCTAGATCCTTTTCTGCAAAGTTGCTTTCCAGCTCTAGGCCTCCAGCACACACTGGTGCCTGAGGCTGTTCCTTCCCAGGTGCAGAACTTCACACTTACTCTTGTTGAACTGCATGAGGTCCCTGCCAGCCCATTTCTCCAGCCTGTGGAGGTCCCTCTGGTGTATCAGCTACAGCTCCAGGTTTTGTGCCATCAGCAAACATGAGGATGGTACACTCTGCTCCATCATCCAGACATTTAACAAAGATGTAGAACAGGAATGGATCAAGTAAGGATCCCTGGGGTATGCCGCTAGTTCCTGGTCATGTGTTATGATGATTTCACTGTGCTTACACCATATCCTTCAGCATATTTCTGTGCACTCTAGTCTTCAGAATTTTCTAGACAGTGCTGGAATCTCCCCTTGTGAGCATGAATACTGGTCCACACTGGCACAGATGAATGGCTTTCAGTTTCTTCAGGCAGCATATGCAGTTAAATGTAAGAAGTGCTTTTCACTTTCCTTTTTAAAAAATACTGTATCATTGCCTACAGCCAACCATAGGAGATACTTGAGTATTCAGTTAAGACTGACTCTTTTTTGCTTTTAGCTGTCTCCAGCTTCAGTAGCTCTATCCAGTTGTGCAAGTAAATAACTGGTAGGTAGGAATTTGGTCTGTCTGCCTTCCTGTTCTTATCAACTCTGGTTTTATTTCACCACCTGATTGTCTTTCCAAGTTTTACTGACTAAAAGAAATGTTCCCCATGCACAGATCTGGACTGAATTTTTGTAGTTCCTGGGACTTTCTTCTCTTTCTAATAAAGCTATTTGAAATGCCAGTAGGAAAAAATGACAAGAATACATATGACTGAAATTATAAAATTAAACTTCTGACTGCCAGGAAATTGTGAAGTAAAGGTTCCACATATAACCTCAACTCTGCCCTCTGGATATTCACACGATGTTGAAATCTTGAATTACATCACACTGTATTTTTATGCTGTAGAAAGTTTTCTATGGGTACTGCAGTTCCATGGGTCTCTGGGGCAAAAGAGCCCCGGAAGTACTATGTGGAGATTATACAACTCCTCACAGCACACTCCATTTCATTGTCACAACAGGCTGAGAAGGAGTCCTTGTTTCCCAAAGCCTAAGACCATTAAGGCTCTGTTTCTCCCATAGAATGGCACAAAGATTAAGAACAAGAAGCTCCACATTTTCCAAATCAGTTCTGATTCAGATTAATTTCTGAGTGAACTTGTCCCACTTCATCATTCAGGAAAAAAACAGTTAATTAAACTGTTTATGTGGAAAAAATTTAAAATGAAGGCTCATCTCATCAAGGTGGTTCTTCAGCTGTCTTTGACAATTATTTTCAGCATCTCTGCTAGATCCAACGCACCACTCACATCCCTGCTACACTGCTTCCATATTTTTTCTTACTTCCTACATCTCCAGGTGGGTATTGAGGGACTAAGCAAGAAGCTGTAATATTTTGCTGCACAGGGAACATAAGGAGTTGCAAAGTTTTATGAAGAGAGATGGAGATTACCAGAAGGAAGGGCATAAGCACCATTAGCTCATTTCTCCCCTCATCATCGATCAATTCCCAAGCACTTCAACGCAAAGGACACATAATCTGTATATTTCTAGTAACAATTGATGAAAGACAGGCCTACTTGCCCTATTGGCACTCAGAGCAAGCTGTTGGCTGTAACAGTCAACCATTGCCAACAGAATAGGCATTAAAATACAACTGGCTTCTCCAGGTTTTTAGTTACAGCTCTCCTTAGCCAGCCTAGAAAAGAAACATTGCTCAACAAGTTCTCGTCGAAGCATATCAGATTTTAGGCCAATGTTTTTCTAAACCAATGGCTGAAAATAAATATTTAGTCAGGCTGGTTCAGGACCAATGGAGACAAGAGACAAACACTTTGTTAAATTCCAATTCATAAAAAAAAAAAAAACAAACACCTATTTAAACAAGTTCACATTAGGCTTGACTCTGATGGATTCCACAGGATTTTCAGCAATTGATAAGAAAAATTAAGTGTATGGATCAGAGGTGATCAAGTGTGAAAATCTGGTACTTCTGAGTGAACAGAAGTATATAAATATCTATGTTCTGCTGCAAAATACTAAACTCAGTTAGTTGAAGGTTTCTTTAGGTGATCACCACTGATGCTGGTCCTCTCACCTTCACAGGAAAGACTACCTGTTCAGCAAAATTCAACTTCACCATTGCTGGAGTGTGATTAAAAGGAGCACTGAATAGTTTAAAGAGAACAGAGTAGGAAAAACTGCTGGCAATCACAGGAACCTACTCTGGGAGAAAGTTGACCCCTGCCTGGCAAATTTTTAAGCAGAGGAATAGAGAATAAATTTTAGTAGGCTGTAAAACTTAATGCAGACATGCACATATATTTTATACAATGACACCATTATATACAGAATTGCAAGACTTCTCAGAAGCTCAGTTGAAAATGTTTATCCACATGCTGGACACAAAGACTTGAAGGTATGTTCCAAATATTTATGTAATGCCTTACAGAAGTGTGTACTGCATTCAAATTACATGGATCAAGCACACATTTTCTGTAAAGGAAGAATGAACCAGAAATACTGTTTAGATTAATTTAAACTCACTGACCTTTCACTCCATGATAACTACTTTTGCTTTAGGAAAAGCCACTGGGAAAAAACAATGGCTAACTCAATATTACTTTTTATGGTACCTTTTCTTCACCCATTTTGACAACCAGTTTTTAAAATCTGCAGTCATTAAAATAAGGTTTATAATTTCAGTGGCACAGATTCCTCTGGCTCCTCAAAAATGCACTGAACCATTAGTTAGAAGTCTGACACATTGAAAAAATGCAATTTAATTGAAGAAAGAATTCTGATTTTCAGACTTCATGCTCAGAGTCATGGAGCCTGAAGAAGAGTGAAAGAGTGTGGTGCTCACAGGGATGGATGTTATGATCACTGTAGTTATTCTCTTGAGAGGATTTTCCTCTAGCAATTTTTCTGTAAATGAACTTCTCAGGAGAGCTGCTGGGGCACCCTGGAGCAGCTACCAGAATGGTGAGCTGAGGATTGCCCTGAGAAAGGGTATAAAACCAAACTGTAGTGATCCTTCTGAGATTGGCTTCTAGGTCAGTCCTAGCACAATCTTGTCTCCTTATGAAACAAACAAGAAAGATTTTCCCTAACTAACACTAGGACTGGCACTAAATGCAAACTTAGAAAACCTCCCATCCCTGACTGCATTGATTAGCTTTCTGTTGGTTGCAACAGGCATTCAGAGACATAGCTCACATGAAGACTCAGGTGTCAATCCTGTAGAGGAATCCCACCCTACAAGATTACATAGCTTGTGTCCACCTATGAGCTAAAGGTCTAGGTTCTTTTTATATCTCACTGCAGAACATAGATGCTTGAAGAGCACAATTCATGCCATCCTAAGGTAGATGCTTCAAAATGGTGACATTAAATTGCAAACTAAAGTGCAGTTCCTCCAGGGAATCTAAATGAGACACTGAAGACAGGTAGGAAATATACCATGGGAGTGCTCATACAACCTGCCCACGGACAACATCACTATGTGCCTGGAACATGCAGAACTGTCTGGAATTAAATTTGGCCAAACACACTGCGATAAAGAGGAAGGTGACCACCAGCAAGGTTGAACAGTAACCAGGAAATCACAAAGTGACTTTTAAGACAAAGAAGGAGTCAGCTTGGGAAGTAATAGAAGAACAGCATGAAAATTAGCAGCAGGGGAGAGACGTCCTGCTGGAGACAGCAGCAGTCAAACCTGTGAGGCACTGCCGGAAGCCAGCCCACTGGCATCACAGCTTCTGCTTACACTGCAGGGAATACTGGGGTGTAAGGATGGGCACATGTCTTGTGTCCTGTGTCCTGTGTCCTGTGTGAAATGGGCATTTGCAGAGCTGGGGCCCCCACTTCTGCAAGCAGAGGTGTGTGAAAAAAGGGAAGCTGCCTCCCAGAAGAGTAGGACTGTGTTTGCAACCTGTGTTGCCTGTGAGATAGGGGCTGGGTAAACATGGGTGAGTGGGTGGATGTGACTAGAGTTTCAGAGTATTTATAGAAGGATGTTTAGAAATGTTCAATGTTTATTAAAATTTTTTAAGTGTGTGGTATCATGGTTTACCTCTTCTGTTACTGAAATTGCTGAAAGGTATAATATTATTGCTGGTTGCCAGTTAATTGTATATCATCAATTAGACACTTCGGAACCTACTCAAGAGGAGAGGAGATAGAAGAAAAGAGATCACTGTGGCTACTGAGTAATTCAATACAATTTTGAGGTTTATATTTTGGGATTTAGTGCATCATACTTTACAGTATTTGTATGAACAGATTTTGAAAGGACCTTGCTGGTTCCTAGTTGTAGCCTTCAAAACTACATGGCAGACAAAGCTATCAGGGTAAGAGCTGAAAGTAAGATTTATGTCTGATGAGCCAAAACATGACTGCTGGTTTCATGGAATTACCCTTTTTAAAGGAACAAAGAGTATCCTCTCCAGATTGTTCTACTATGCCGTTGCACTCCTGATCAGCTGAATCTGCAAGGTTTCAAGGACAGTAATTGCCTCTTCTTGAAAATAGCTTGAATAAATCCAATCCATCTCTGAGAAATTTCAGCATAGGCTCTGTGAACTCTCAGTTCACTTTTGTACATTCATTCTTCTTACTGGATCTATGTTTGGTGAAATTCTTCACCAGGTCCAAATACTTTTCGGTGTACAAGAATCTCTTTGGCGGTATATCTAAATAGCTAACATGTCTGCAAGAATACAAACTGATTCCACATAGGCAGTCAGGAGAAGAGATATTTAGCAATGAAGCTATTTTCTATATTGTCTACTAGCACAAGTGGACCTCTCCACTGATCACAGTATACAGAAAATGTCACAGGGCATGTAATGGGAGAAAAATGTACCTATGAACCATGTACCAATGGTTCCAGAATAAATCACAGAGAAAACATTGCAGTAATTTTTCATAGTTTAAAGTATGTCTGTTTATTCCACTCCAGATTTATTGTTATGATGTGTCATTTCTCTGTAGCTTTATCATGGGACTGGATGAAGGGGCAAATCATGGCAGTATTCAGCTGTTTTACACAGTAAATTTCTCACTTATATATATTTTCCTTTACATAAGATTTTTAAAGAGATTATATTTAATTGTTAATTAAAAAAACCTGTTAGCAAAAAACCCTTAACGTCTTGTCTCTTAACACTTTCACAATTTATTTACATGGAGGAGAAAACGCCATCTGAGAAAGGTTTCCTAACCCAGCACTACTACTTAGATCAAAAGTAAAGGTGATCTACTAACAACATTTCCCTACTCTCTGTGAGAAACAAAAGTGGATCAGCTTGACTAAGGGAAGCTGGAAATCAAAAAAATGGAAAGATGAGTAGAAGAATAGGATAAGGGGAGGCAGGTCTAAGAAAGCTGGGAGCCACAGCGCGGCATGCTTACAGAACTGCCTGGATTGAACACTCAGAGCAAGAGGATCTGTAAACTAGGAAAAAAAGCAGGGAGCTAAGGGCCAAGGTAACAGTGTAAAGACTTATGACATAGGCACATGTTGTACAGAACAATCAGTATGGAGCTCTCTCTTAGCTAAACTGGGATGTTCATAATGAGAAGAGCAGGAAAGAACTCCAGAAAGAATTTTAACTTTATTTGTGCACTGCATGACAGGTTGTCACAGAGGTGAAGAAGATAAAGAAGGAAGGATAACTTATTCTTTCTTTTAAGATGAGAATTAGGGATATGAAGTCACATAACCATGCAGAAGTTTTTAAGCAAACGCATATTCTGTCTCAAACAACACATAAACAATCTGTACAGTCTGATTCCTGGAAGACATTGGGAAGATCAAAAGCATTCATGAATTTAAAAATTTAGTAGGGATTTGCATGGCATAAAAGCCCACTGGAACTTATTAAACATCAAGATATATATTCTACTTCCAGTCTTGTGTTTCTAACCTTGCAGGTTACTAGAAATAGCTACAGTCTGCCTAGGGACCAGTACCAATTTATGCTTGTCCTGTTACACAGTTTCATGCTGCTCTCTTGCCTGCTCGTTGCCAGAAACAGCATGTCAGACTAAGCATGTCTTTGATCTTCTTCAGTCCAGATAGACTTTCCTCCTTAGATTAGTGAAAAGAGAAATGAGAGGGCTCTAGACACCATAAGGACCAAAACCAGAGATGGCATTTATATTATGCTCAGTTTCCCAGAAAGACAAGAATTACAGCTTTCTTACAGAACCTAATGAATCAAATTTAATTGTAGTCCTGAAGAACCCTACAATCTAATTGATTAAGAATTGATGGTAATTTTCCTTTTGTGCTTGCTCCTGGAAGTGACATGGCAAGAATATTAAATTTAAAAAAAATAAAGGGAAAAAATCCCGGGACTTTCTGCTGTTTGTAAACATCCTGCTCCTTATCTGCATGTATGCTTGCATTTTATCTCACCTATAATATGCGACTAATACTTGCGGCAATATCAAAACCGGCCACTTGAGGGCAATACTGCAACCTAATTGCCATCGTGCTCGGCTCTACGCCAGACCTCCAAGTCTCATTAAAAGATGGATTTCCTGTGTAAGTGAGGGTCGTTTTATTTGCATGTATGTTAAGCAAAAAAAAATATTTTTTTTTTATTCACGTTTCCAAATGCTTAATAGACGACTATTTCAGCGACTTACACCACAGCAAGCTTAACAGCAAACTGCTTTATTAAAGTATTTTTAGTTCACAACTGGAAAATCACTTCAGAGCTGTTTCATCTGAGCGTATCAGGGGTTATGCAAGAAAATCAGTCAAGGAATTCAAGTCCAGGAGACACCTGTCTTTTTGGATGAGCAAAGGGATGGTGAGCCAGAGCAGAGGCCATGGGAGGTTGCCGCCAGCACAGAAGAGCCTTCCCTGATGATGCGGGATGTGGTGCTACAGTCTACAAAAGTACACCCTTCATTAAGAACTGGGATCAAGTTGGAAAAGGTTAATGACATGGCAAAGGAAGCACTTCACTGTGTGTTAAGCCTTGAGATAATTACTCATAAATTACTGTTTTGCACACCAGCTTCTGTAAAACAAAATTATTCAGAGGTCAGCATTATGCTCAATACACATGTATAATGTCGATTAACACAAAGGAAATTATTGCATGCATTGACAGAGACCCTTCCCTTAATTGGTCCCACATGCAAAATAGAAAGCTTCTATTTTATTATTAATTTCTCAACACACAGATGGTCTAAATAAGGGGTTTCCAAATTTCCTCAAGGAAATAGGGCTATTACACAAGACTTGTATCAAAACATCTGTGTGGCAGAAAGCCATTCTCTCCCCTGCATCTTTTGCAACATCCCATGCTGGGCCCACATCTAGAGTTGCACTTTTTTTACCTCTTGACTACACACAAAATCCTCATGCCAGTTCAGGATTTACCTTTGCTTTCTGAACTGAGATACTAAAATATGTATAATCCAGAGAAAACCTGGCAGCTGGTGAGCAAAACATACTTGAACTTTTCCTGAACTTCCATTTGACCAAGGCTTATTCAAGTAATCATTCCGAAGCCATGCCACTACAACTAGGCTAAGTAAATATGCATTGCAAAAATCATTTACAATAGTTTACTAATAAAATTTTTAAAAAAAGAAAGCAGCGGGGAATGTAGTATTATTTAATTAATGAAAATCCTGTTTTTTCTTTACACAGTTTCTCTTAATCATTTGATATCATCTGCTACCCAAACTCCAGTTTTCTTTAAAATTTCACCATATATATACCATATATAGCATATTCTGGTGACTTCTGGCAATCATAAAGTGTTGTTGCTGTGCACAGGAGACAAAATTTGAAACATACTTAACATACTTAGTTTGTGATAGCAATACTTTAACCAAGTTAACCACAAACATGGATGAATTTCTCATTGATAATGTTTTAATTATACTGGTATGAGCCAAAAATTCCTGATCAGAGGTCTATACACACAGAGGTCTCTAAATTATTGTGTAACATTATTGGAAGCAGCACATCAAAATTATTGTCATCTCTCAAATAAAAAAATAAAACAACCAACACAAACACTAGAACTCAGTCAGCTGCTCTTGGGAAAAAAACATCAAACACTAGCAAATTTTACCAGGCCAAAGTCTCCTCTATAGGCATGCTGAGTCCCCAAGAATAACAATGGGTATTCTGTCAATCAGTGGAAGAACAGGTCTTAGAGATCCTTTCTGTCTATATTGACTATTGACAGGTTGGTTCTTCAAAGTGTGACAAAAAAATTTCATCCTACATAATAGTGCTGGCAGAAACTTAAAGCTTAGGAGATTTCTGGTCCAGGTTCCTGGACTGGTACAAACATGCATAGCACCACTAGGTACTTTGGGAGAGGACGTCATTCTGATGGCATTGTACGTTCCACTGGCAAATGACGTCTCCATGAAGTTTATGAGAAACTTGAAATGTAATCTCATTCCAAAGGATAGCAATGGTTGAATTCATATCTTCTCCCAAGTATTGTTACCTGATTAGTGATCTGCCTGTTGCCTCTGCATCAAGCACAGAACCTCTTTTCCCAGTAGTGCTTTCTCACCACCCTACGAATTGCCAGCATCTCACTTCTGTAAACTCCCTGAGTCTTTCCATGGTCTTTACAGGGCACGCTATGCTGAGAGACGGTTTTACACACCTCATTTTCCATCATTTTGTTTATTTGCATTTCAATCTCTGCATCACTACAAATGATGGTGCATATTTTTTGTTTATTTCTCACCATTTTGACAAGTCTGCCTAAAGCTATGGAAGGCATAACACTACAGCAGCAGTAAACAGATTGGAAATACTGTAGGTGCACTGCTGTAATTTTTATTGCTTCTTCAGCTGCCAAAGTGCTCTTCAAATGGTGGTTGGCATTCTGTTCAGCAGAATTCCCTCAGTGGGAATTGTTTTACAGAGCTATATCACAATTACTAATGACTACTTCAGCTGTGATAGTGATGCTGCTGGATATTGTGCTATTTTAATAAACATAAACCAAAACTGAATCCCAAGGTTTGAAAGTGAGTGACCATTACTCTACATAAATGAAAATGGAGGAAAATAGATGGCAAAGTAATATATCTCTGTGGGCTTCCATAGTTTCTTAATGGGGAAAGAGAGAAGCAGGTTCAACTCAACTAATTTTGGTAATCCAGAATTTGGCACGTTCTCTAAGAATTGCATAGTGCACTAAAGGAAGCAGACACTTTTACCAGGAAACTTATCTCACCCTAGTGAGACTAGTGTCCAAATTCGGTAGGATGATCTGTTCTCTAGAGGTGTCTGTTTCTCTAATAACTAGAATTAGAGAAAGAGCTTAGAACTAGGCACTTCTCTTTGAGAGAGCTAAAATTGTAGAACATACCAAACAGCTGACATCATCAAGACTCCTGACAGTGACAACACAACACTCAGATTTGATCCAAAGCCAAGACCTGCTCCTACTCCAAGAATGCTACATGGGCAAAGCACACCCATCCTCTGATGACTGCTGCAGGAGCTGATCAATGGGACCTCAAGAAATCACTTGTACTTTGTGACCTTAATTCACCAAAAGGGAAAGAAGCAGATGCACAACTGCAGCTTCTTCACGAAGAGGTGATGTGTTGCAAGCACAGTTCCTTGCTGGAAGAAGAAAGGAATGGGAAGGCATATTTGCAAATCCATAGGACTGTTGAGCAAATGAAATGCGTAGAGGGGGGTTTCTACAGGCACTTGGAGAGCATTAATCCAACTAAGGCACATCCTTCTTCATAAAACCAAGACCATGGAGGGCCCACCCTCTCCATAGCATACTTCATTCCCCTTATTTAGAAGTGCCCTGACCTTCCTCTAGTCTATTTGACTCTTGACTGCACCTAAAAAAGGAATCTAAACAAACTGTTTTAAATATTTACTTTCCTTTTTCACAACACTGTCAATATCCCAGCAAAAGCTGTTACTGCATGGCAGCACCCACAGTGCTGTGCTTTAGAGAAAACTCCAACCTTGCAACTGCTGTCAAATGTCACCAATAAAAACAGTCTCTGAGGCAAGAAAGTCCCAGCCCCCACTGCACAGGACAATGCTTCCCTGCTTCATGAAGCAAACCCCACTTGTTCTCAGAAATGAACACTGTGCATTAGGAGAATATTCACTGTAGGCTGTGGACTACTAATAAAGAAGGGGTAAAAGAGAAGAAAGGTATTCTGTGTTTTTCTGTCTATGTACTTTGCCTGAAAGACAGGAAAATTAGGAAATAAAATGTTTTACCTTCATGGTAAAATGCTTCTTCTTGGGTGGATGCCAGACAGTAGTGGTTGAATGAATGAATGCCCGCAGAGGTGTTAAGGATGTCACGAGCACATATGCTTTGATGATGACAGAAAAGTCTTGAGCTTTAAGGATGTCCTTGTGCTCTGATGAAACTGATACTTGATTCCTGGAAAGTAATAAAAATATGTAGCATTAATGCAGAGCTTTTGCAAATGACTTCTAGGAAAACAGTGAAATGGTGAAATTAGTGGAAACAGGAAATTAGTCTTTTTTCCCCTGAGTTAAGCAACACAGGAGATTAAATCAAGCAGGTTGAAACAAAGCTTATGTCAAGGAATTTTATTGCCTTCAGAATTTTTAAATCTTATTTTCCAAACATATAAAGCAACAATATTCGAAGGAGGTGAAGTTTGAGAGTATATATGGGTAAATGCATTTTGGGAATATTTTAATTGTTGCAAACCTAGGACATTCAGAGTGAAAGATTAAATTAAATATTAAGAAATCCAAACATATTATATAACGGAAGTGTACAATGTCAGACTTAACACTGATTTGTAGTGAATACGGACAAAAACCACCACCCAAACCTGTGGAAAGACTGCACTATTGTTAGCACTTTCCTCAGTGTAATAAAAGGTCAGAAACATGTGGTGCTGCATATTTTCTCTAATGAAAGCCATATACAATAATTCCAAATAATAGGAAAGACTAGGATACATATAAATAACCCATAATACATCAGCTAAAGCTGAGAATTATGCAAATTTTGTCTAGGAATGACACAGTTCTCAAAAAACTGGCTATAGCTCTTATACTACATACAAAAAGAATCAGCCATAGAAACAGAACAGAAAAAAAAAAAAAAACACAAGGAAAAAAATCTGTTATTTAAAAGCTCATTACTTGGGGAAATCTGAGCTATATTTGAGTATATTCACAAATGTGGTTATTAATCTGTCTGTTAAAATCTCTGAGTATCAATTTACCTCACAGCAAATGCAATGGGAAGATGACTATACAAATTATGGGTCTCTAAGACTGATTACTAGTAAAAGACAAGGGCTCTCCTCCCATTTCTATGCAATTTTTGGCAATATGTGGCCTTTTCAGACCTCAGTTTTGCTATCTGTTAAGGAAGTCTAATAACATCTATCTTAAAGTGAACTTCTCTCCTCTGCAGAATAGTAGGTCCTCAAGCATAAAATTTGTGAAATAGTGTAATGAAGGAAGCAGGACTGGATATCAGACAAGTTTTCAAATCCTTCTTTGTTCTTCATTTAAGGGACGATCTCTGTGCAAAGGCCTACATATGTGTGTCTGTGGTAGGGGCAAGGCAGGAATGGGAGCAGAAAACAACTCAGCCACCATGAGACCTAAACAGTCAGGAGTGTCTCTGGGTCTGTATTTATCTGTCTAGGTTCTTCAACGCTGTCAACATAAAGACTTAGTTTACACTCAAAACATATGTGAACTTGACTAGCACAGAAACAACCATTATGCAAGTATGAGATGCGATACATCCAAGTGCTCCATCTGCTGTGGTCTCTTCTTTTGCTACATTCTGCATCCCCGACTCCCAACTAACTGCATGATTAAGTTTTAGCAGGCTAGCACCTAGCAGCCTTTCCGAGGGTGGGGTATCATCAGCTTACAGTTCTGTGCTTGTGTGCTGCTTCCACCGGTGCTGCAGACTGGAGGTACTTGTCTTGTCTGTGCTTTCGCTGCCCTGGGACATGTTGCTTGCGGTGCTGGCCCTTGATGGTCCAGGCTGGCCAGAACACTCTAGGGCAATAACTGGGAGCTGCAGGTCTGAAAAAGTACCAAGGGGAGGAGAAAGGAAGTCACCAGAGCATTGAAAGCAGCAGTCGACTCCTGCTGTTAAGGAAAAAAAATGTATAAAACTCAATAGATAGGGAGGAGCTACCAGCATCAGCCAAAAATGTAAAGTAACAATTGCTGAGATGTGGCAGTGAACAAACAATATCAGAAATGGAAAAAGTCCTGTGAGAAATGGGCTGGTGAAGAAGGGAAAAAAGCTAACTTGAATACCTTAAAAGCTGAAGCTGCCTCTATTGTTTAAGATGGAGTCTTGTTGGTTTTTTTTACTAAGTCACTGTGTCTTCTTCCCAAAATCCCTTGGGAGGAACCCTTATCTCCCTAGCTAGGTCTGAAAGAATGTATCCTTGAAGTGTGTTTAAAGTTTCTTATTGGCTCTTAGTTAACCCTTTCCTATTGGTTGTTATTCCTAGTTTTCTATTGGATCTTTTACGATCCATCGAAAAGGTATAAATACCTTTACCCATGTAATAAACTCTCTCTCTGCTCCCTCTCCGGTGGTCTCTCTGTGTCTCTCTGTGGGGCACCCTGGGACCCGCCCTTTGGGGGGGGAAAACTAGTGGGGGGAGGAAAGCTCCCGGCAATGTAAAGGAGAAAAAACCTCCCGCTATCGGGACGTGATCCCCCCGTAAATCAACCATCGTACTGAGACAATAAACCCTTTTAGATCTTCTAGCAGAGAGTTTCAGACTCACCACGAACCACCTTCCAGAAGCAAACTGCAGGCTCAGAGGCTTAACTGCAACTCGCACTTTACAGGCGAGTGCAGGAATGCAGGATAGACAAAGCATCCCCTTCTCCCTTCTTCAAAATATAAATTCTTTATTTCTAAATATAGAACACCAAAACTTAGTTTCTCATGGAGCACAATTACAATTAATGGGGATAAAAAATTTATTTGACTAAGGACCAGGGGACTTTGCCACTGTAATAACATAGACACCTCAGTAAATAACCACATATCCTTGTTTCTATGTTCACCATTTAAGGCTACAATTTGTAGTTACTGAAACCTATGGGAGGCTTAGTTCTGCCACTGAAAACAGTAGGCACTGATGTACCACAGTCCTCCAGATTACTGAGGCATGTGACTATTAATGGTAATCAAAATATTGTGATGTGAGATCAGTCAATGGGTGGCATGTATTTTCTGCCTTTACAGGGCTTCATAAAAGGGCACAAAGCCCTTATGTTGTGTCATTATTTCATGTAAGGTGGTTTTCATTAACTCTAATACACCTCCCATTTCAAGTTCTTAAGTAATAGTCAGGGAAAAGTCAAGTCCTTCACATTACTCCCTAACCTTATTTCCTTCCTTTCTAATGATATGCTGCATTGTACTAATGTTATAAATTTATTTGTAGAACTTCTTTTTTAAAGCATGCACTCTCAACTTTGGTACGTGAAATGAAAACTAGAACAGAAGTTGTGTTTCTGGTGTGAGCTGTGAGCAGTCATTTAAGGAAAAAACTATTCATTTCCACAGAGATCCTGTTAAAATGCCATTGTGATTGTCTATATTTATTAGCTGTTCATCAGACGAGCTCAGTTCAGCCTTCCAGTACAGTCTCAACTGGGATCTAAAATTAATCTGGTCCTCTGCCTTACATGCACCATTTAGCAGGATTAAAGGATTTAATAATCAAAACCAGGCAGTTATTTAATAGAGCACGTCATACTCAAATGATACTCACACTGGCATCACTCTGTTGTGCTATGCATTGTAACTGATTCAGAGTTTGTAAGTGACTACCTGGTTTTTGACAGGACAGTGACAAAAGCAGACTACTCCACCTACTCGTCTGTGCAGTGTGATAACAGGAGTAAGCCAGTAAACTCTATTAAGTCATTTATTTAGCAGACTTGCTTCTGAATATGCACAGGGACCAGATCTCTGAAATCAGCTGCTGTTTTTTCCGTATCTGCTGTGTAAAGACACAAGGGCAATTTCCACCCTGTAGACAGACAATAGCATTTCACTATGGCAATTTGCAATGGCCCTCATGCAAATACTCCTATGCATCACTTCAGATATCTAACTGAAATGTCTGTATTAGAAAGACTATTCTTAGGCCTTGTATTTAAGAGAGAGAGAGAGTGAGAGAGACCATGCAAGAAAACTAAGATACTTTCTTGTAGCTGCAAATAGTTCCCAGAGTGTAAAGTTTGATCACAGAGCTTTGGTGTTGAGGTAAAACCAGAATTATTAAAACACAGAAAGGCCCTCCACAGTGCACAAATGACTTCAGATATATATTTCTGATTTATCCTCACATTGGTGAATAGGCAAGACATAGTTGTCTGCTGTTGCAACTACTTATGAAGTTATGGAGCCAAGCTCTGTACCCCTGTATCTTGGTACTGTAGTGCATCCACTAGGAACAGACCAGCACCATCAGACTCTGGAGTTCAACTCTCATGGCCTAGGTCTTCAAACAGCAAGATACTGATGTGGCACACAGCTGAAAGGAGGCAGAATTGTGCTTCCATACCAAGCCCCCTATAACAAATACACCTTTTACATCAGGCCATAGCTCCATGACTACATTAACAGAGCCATGGAAAGGACCACAATTACAGCTCTTCTCAGCTGATCATCTGAAAGCCAAATTATGTCAAAGGTGCACATTTTTCAGCAATTACTTTAGGTGAAATGACCATACTGTAGCAGAGGGAAATGCACAAAACATAGTTTTGTTAGTTAAAAGAAAGAAAATATTTCACTGAAAATAACAACATGGCAGAGAAGGGCTGTTCAGTTCATTACTCAAGAGAAAGCAAAGTGTCTTTTCCTTTTAAAAATATGTTTTTAATTGGGTTGATAAGGCAACAAGTAACCAATATCATATTAACTGATCAAACAGAGTTTGAAAATAATGAGATGAGATTTGTACCTATATTTAACCTTCTTAAATGAGAGTTTTAGCTGTTTCAGGGAAATAGAAAAGTGACTAGTTAATTCAATATAATATTAATTGACTTGATATAACAAAAACAAAGCAAAACAAAGGGGTAGGAACAGATGAAAAACAGAAGTGTCCTTGAATTCTCAAACTACTGGGTAGAAGATCTTTAGTATTGCCCTAAGTTGTTGCAAAATGTCTCAACACAAATAAAAAAAAGGAAACATGCCATCTGTCAAAGAAGAGAAAGTTAAACAAATTTAGGGTGCTGGTGATTAGCCTTGAGAACTAAGAAAGGGACAACTGTCATAAATTATTCCTCATGTCATAGAGCATTCTGTTTGTATAGTGCCTTACACCCGTCTATAGGTTTTGTCTTGGCATCCCCAATGAAGAGAGCCCATTGGATGGTGGCTGTAAAAAGAAGTGAGACTGTCACTAGGGGCTTACTCCTTTGCGATGACACAGAGCATGTACATCGTCAGGCAGAGTTAAGAGGCAGTGACAGTCCCTCACTTTGGTAAATCTACTCCTAGTAATCAATGAACACAATTATCAAGATAATAAAGACACATCAGTAAGGCTGAACTGAGCACACTCAGCTGGATTAGTTCTCATGGCAACTCTTCACCTGCTCCTGCACTCAAAAGCAGTAATAGTGTTTATTAGAGCTATGTATTTGTTAATCAACATTATCATCAATGAAAATTAGTCTGCAATGCCTTTAGTGTTTGCAGTAATTGCCATGTTTTTCCATCTTGAAATCACTCTACAAGCTGTTGTTAATTAACCAATCCTTTTGAAGCATGTAAACAACATCAACATTTTATAATGGAAGAGGTGAGGGAGGCTCAGCAGTTGATATTTGTCAGGCAACTTGGGAAACCAAGTTAGAAAGAGTTCCAGCATCCTAATATCATGTCCAGATTACATTCCCACTTTCAAAAATCCAAATCTTAACACCAGTAATTTTGGTAGAAGACTCTAATGATTAAAAAAAAACCCAAACAACTGAAAAAGGACATTTTTCTTTTTAGAGTGGCTATGCAGTAATTGAAATGCTACACAAACTGCTGTTTTTCCTGAGAAGTAGCTACAGGCTTTGCCACAAGTACTTTTTGATGTTGCTGTTTGTGCTTTGCTACAAGTATTTTTTGGTTCTGCCATTTGTGATGATCCAGCGTAAAGCAAAGGACTTAAAGCTGGATACCTGCTTTCACTTAAAAAAAAATGCACAAAGCTTCATTTCCTTGAAATCCTGGCTCGAAGGTTTCTGATGCTGACGTTTCAACAGTGTACTATTGAGAACACCAACAAACAGCACCACTTTACCCGCGCCTAGGTTGTTCATCATGAGGCCATGTTGATGGGTAAGGAAGCCACTACATGTTCTCAGCTGAATTCACACATTAGCTCTCTAACCACAGCAGCAGGTAGAACACAGACCTAAGACATAAGAACAGCTGTGGAGCACATCTGAAAAGGACGTATAATACCCACCAAAGAAAGTCAACACTTCTAGATCAACAAAATTAGGCACTTCTTTGTCACAAGAACTGGTGACAGATGCTGTCCTGTCAACTGCAATCTCTCAAAGTCTGACAGTCAAACAGATCAGTTGACAGCAACAATTGATACCTACTGCACTACCCTCACTGACCTCTAATGAGGCCTTTCAAGTGTTTTACACAGCATGACTTCTTGTCTCCTCTCTTCCAATTTCCAGCTCCTAAGTTATTTACTTGTCTTTGAGTCAGAGTTCTGAAGTGTAACATGAGATTTAACATACACAAAATAAAGAACAGCTGATTTAAGAGTACAACCTGTGGTTGAGCAAAAGGTTTACCAATAGCTAGAAGTACATTTGGACAAATGGAGACTTCCTGGAGCAGAGCCAGGCTGCAGCCACCTGGACTCATGGTAAAAGGAACACTTAGGTTAACATAAGCATCTGGTCATCTGCAAAGGTAAGGAATTCAGCAGAAGAATACCCTACTGGTTGAACTGAGTAACACTCAGTTGAAAGAAAAGGAAAGAGAATGCGAATGAGAATGTGTCCTCTTCTTTATCCTTCCTTTTAGAGTATCCTTTGATGCTACAAAGAAGGTTATGACATGGTTTTGTTAGGTTTTTTTTAAACTTTGTTCAAGATCAAATAGACTATAGTTTATACACTCCAAACATGAAGCAAGGAAAAATTAAGACTATTGTCTGCGAGAAAAAGGTCATTTTGTTTCTAAAGTGCCCATCAACTCTCAGGTCCTTTACAAACATTTCAACATTGAGTCACCTTGGGAGCTCCCGGTTGTTCAATGAAACACAAAGCCAGAGATGGGATACAATGGAACTGAAGTGCTGTGCTTTTTTACAAGCCCAGAACACTGTTAATTTCTTTCTTAAGGTGACATTGCAAGCGCAGCACATTTGTGCTTGTAGTGTGTTCATCCAAATGCTTTTCTTTTAGCAGGAAACACATTACTTTAGAACATGAAAGTACATTGATTCTGAAGGTATGCAAGTCTTTCTGTCTGCACAGATACTTGTGAACTTCTTCCTAGATTTTCATAGTGGTAGTCTGTTCCTAACAGGAGCCTGAATTCTCTAACCCACGAGAAAAAAAGAGAATGATAGCCACTTCATGCTCTTTATCATCAGTTTCTACTGCACAATATTCAGGAAGTGCTGATAACAGGTCCTCTGTCAGCCTTGCAGGTTTGCTTTCTGAAAGGGCACCTCAGTGAATTAGAAGAACTCCATATTGCATCCAGTTCTGGGGTCATCCATCTTCCTGACTGATGTGGGCTGCTGGAAAACAAGGAGCTTATTTGGGATACAGATCAGGCAAGCTGCATTGCTACAACCTGGTCTTCTTCTGGTATATTCAACTGGGTGATTTTCCAGCCTTTGTACGTTGGAAAGGTGTGCTTTATAGCTGCAAAGATTGCTTCACATGAGGAAATGCTTAAAAAGCTTTCATAGACTCCTAGGTAGACTTTTGAGCACCTACAGGACTAAGGGATTTTGATCAAAATATAGCCTAGTATCCAGTACCTCTGGCTCAGTTAGGTATAGCAACTTGCTCTAAGCTGCATAACTGTGAAAGTAATGAGCTTTGAAAGTGTATTTTTTTCCCATTTTTCAATATTGATTTTGGAGGATGGATGATTTCAGTTGAACTACTGCCCCTAAATGCCTTGAGACTTGTCACAGAAAGCAAACCTATCCCATTCAATCACCTCCTGTTACCCATTTGACCTATTGGATGAAAAGACTGAAGCAAAGACTAGTAGTCTCCTATGGCTTACACATTAGGAGATTGCTAAAGAAAGAAAGAACTTTTAACACTCAGTTTTGTAACCTATGCGTTTAGAAAAGAGCAACTGTGAAACTCAAAGTAGGGACAGTCCTGGCCCCCAGTGAAGTCCTGGAAAACTTTCCATGGATTTCACTGGAATATGGTTTCTTGTTTGATACTTAAAACTCCTGTGATGATCTTGACGTGTTACAAGCTTCCTTGGTGATGTGCACATTACTGTAGGTTCAATATCCCCCCCACTACTGACTATAGATCCAGCTATCCTTAAAAGGTTTTCACACCCAAAAAATGCCGTAATCCCACCCCCTGTAATACAGTTGATCTCAAAGCAAACCACCCTAGATATTTAGAATGAAGAAATCTCAAACTACTTGTAATTTTTGGCAGTTGAAACTATCCTAAGTATGTTTAGTATTAAAAACAAAATAATTTTATAGTAAAACAGATCTAGAGGGAAAATAATTTAAACTGTGGATTGAAATGCACTGAAATTCATACTAAAAACACCTGTGAAGTTTCAGAGTTAAAAAGATAAAATGAGGGTCATTTGTGTGATGTTGCTTATTTTCCTCTTTTAAAACATCAGCAAATGCAGCTTCAATTTAATCATTTACCATGTTTATTTTCTCCCTGTTTTTGCAGGTGAATGAACAACAGTATTTACAGTATTTATTGAATACAGTGTTTGTTTTTTCATTCCCAAAGCATCCTCACAGGTTTGGCATTTTTTTCCCAGTATTTTCCAAAAGGCTACTTCGTCTTTGTGCACCCTTCATACTAGAACTTAATACAGATAAGGTATAAAACTCCAGAAAAAGAAAGTCAGTTAAAATTTGGGCTGACCGTTACATGATTAGAGCCACAATTCTGTACTAGTAACAGAGTAGAATATAGGATAGTGTAGGCCAAGTGATTAATTTGACAGCTTTACTTCTTTTCAGACTACTCATATTTGTTGTTCATACAGAAGTATGTTCTTGTCTTTGCTGAGATCTGACACAGTTGTAAACCCAAAGAAATTCCTGCTCCACATAGTTTATGATCAAATTAACTAAAAAGAATCAGATGTTGGTTTTATTGGCCATTCCTGAGACTCTTGGCAACTTCAGTAGCAGAAAGGTAATAGGTACATACCTGACCAGAGCTGGTGTGCAAACATTTATAAGTGCCAGATGGCAAAAGAAATGCATCCCTCTACCAAAAAAAATCATGTTCCTGTCACAGAGATGTTGAATTATTACAACAGAAAATAAATTTCCTCTATAATTTCACTCTTCCATAGGTGGCTCCACTGGGTCTTGTTTCCTACCCTCGGTTCATAACCCTTCCACAGTAACCCGGGGACACTGGGGACAGGCAAGAGAGATTTGCTAGGCAGGAGGAGAGGAAAGCTAACATAGGGTTAGCACCAGATCGTAAACATATCACACAGTGAGAGCACAGTCACACAGCTGGACTATCTTGGCTCTCCTTCCCACACAATTTCATTAGGGTCATGCCCACCCCAAGACATTCCGTGTGATTAATACTGTTGGCCAGCCTGCCAGGTGATCAGGGGAGAACATAGGGCTGGTAGACACTCATAAAGTGACTTGTGACACTAATAAAAAGAAACACAGAAGGCGTACAGCAAAAGTACTTCTTAAGAAAAGGATCAGTTATCTGCGTGAGCAGAGAAAGCAGTTAGGCATTGCACAGGCTGGGCCCTGGAAGTGATAAAGCAAGATGAATGCTTATATGGGAAGACAGACTAGTTTGGATTCCTTAGGGAACAGGAAAATCAGGGAGCCAATGCTATAAGCGGTTCTAATTTCCTAGGCAAAACCCATCAGGATGCCTTCCCTGCGCCTTAAACTGAATCTGAGCAACTCTGCTCATGCTGTGGACCTTAGACCTCTCCATCTCTCATCTGAGAGTAGTTTCAGGAGACAGACAACTGTAGTTTTTAACCCTGCTGTGGTGTGATACCAAGTCTGAACACCTGGAATCTCTCTGACAGTCATTTTCCAACTTCAGGAAGCTTCTAGGTTTGGGTTGCTTGCAGGAATATTTAATTTCCAGATCACTGCAATCGCTGCAGCTTTTGCTGACCTGAGCAAAAAATGCCAGGAGCCTTCCTTAGTCATTCATTAGCCATATCAGAACCTCCTCATGGCCCAAGTTCCATATAGTGAGCAGACATCAGGCACTTGTTTAAAAACTGGGCCAAATGCCCTGCAAAAGCAGAAGTGAAACCGGTCTTCTTAGACTGAGTAGCAAGTACTTGTAAGTGTTGAATGTCAGGATCTGTTATTATTCTTATACCTCCTTAACCTTTTTTGTTCTCTCCTAAAAAGCAGTCATCACTGATATGTGCATAATTTTCCCCCCCACAGAGACAGAAGCAATATGAAATATCAGACTGGCAAAAACATTTTCCATTAAAGAGACAAAGCAAAGAAACAAGGACTGGCCTAATACTTTCTAGAAACCATTTTCTTTCCTATAAAACAGGGGTATGAGAACGGGCATGTTCTCCTCAATACAAAACCTATCAGTTTAAGAGTTGTACAACAACAAACAGAATAACATTTTTTTAAAAAAACCTTAACCACCACTTATCAATATCAACACTGTCATAGCATACAGTAAATCCAGTAATCCCATTCTCTCAGCCTTGCTGCCTGATATTTTTTCTGTAATTTACTATGTCTTTAATAAGATTACATAACTCTTTGTGTTTTCACTTTTACAGGAAATTGCTTGGCTCCTTGGAGGCTAACTAAATGACAAACACAGTAATAACAAACTCACTGACCCTCTTCAACAGGAATTGCAGAGAAGTCCTGTTGACTCAAACACACAAGAGTGAAAATACATGATTGATTTGAAAGGAAACAAACTGTTCTGTGGAGGAAATACTGGTGAAAACTGCTCTTTTTGTGAATAATTTTTAAATTGAAAATAAAAAAAAAAAATCCTACTAATTGGCAACTTTACAGTTGTTGGAAAGAAAGATCTGTTGGAGAATGCAAGCAAAAGAAAGTGGAAAGAGCTGGCTTTATCAGATAAATAGAAGTATCTGAAATCCTGCTTCTAGAAATTTGCTTTAACTTATGCCTTTTTGTCCATTTAACTTGAAATCAAATTATTTACTCTTCTGACTCTAATTTCACCTTTTATGGATGAATTTCACTCATATAAATTACATTTCACATATCCAGTGATACTGAATGGGATTAAATTTCTGGGTTGAGACACTCTGAAGTCTGGTCTACACAAAGATGACCCCATTTACCGCATTCTAAGTTTCCATTCCTGGCACTGCAAAGCAGTGTAGTTTATATGGTCAGTGTGGAGCAATTCAGCTAATCCTAAATTATGGTGAAAGTAAATGTTCTTTTAAGGTTTGCTCACTCTAAATACCAAGGTTCCCATGAACAGACATCTATTGCCATCTAGGACACCATAGGATATTCCTCTGAACCTCCAGCTGCTGGACCAAAAGGACATGGGTCCTGTGAAAAATCTGCTCACCCTACTGGGCATGTTGGATTCTCTGTGGCATCTCAAGTGGTATGAGAACCTTGTGTTAAACAGCTACCTCAGCCCCAAGGTCACGTGCTGATGCGGAGACGCCCAGATTTAAGAGATGGACTTTTTTATTTTTATTTTAACACACTTCAGTTAATTTAGGTTCAAAACCATTTTTATTGGTAACTGAAAGGTGAAAGGTGGTCTTTTTCTATTTGATAGTCCTTCAGCAGACTGCTAGAATAATCATCTGTTGCTGGGAGGGCAATATTCAGACCCCTGCTTCCAAGCACACGTTACCTTGATTTCAGTGGGATTTCAGCATCAGTCACAAAGCCTTTTCTCTTTGCCAGGAAAGCACTAAAAATGGGCCTTCCCTGAAGAGAAAATGTGGTGGGTTGACCCTGGCTAGATGCCAGGTGTTTCTATCACTCAGCTGGAAAGGTGAAAGAAAGTAAAATGAGATGCTTGTGGGTCAGAATAACGACAGGGAGAAATCACTCCCCAATTACTGTCATGGGCAAAATAGACTTGACTTGAATTTATTACCAATCAAATCAGGGTAGGATAATGAGAAATAAAACCATATCTTAAAACACCTTCCCCCATCCCTCCTTTCTTCCTGGATGCAATTTCACTCCTGATACTCTGCTGAGAGAGGGGAAGGGGGGCTGTGGGGAATGGGCACAGGGTTACAGATTTCTTTGGGCATCCACCTCTCCTGGTGTGGAGCCCCCATGGGTCTGTCCACCACGGTCCTCCATGGGCTGCCAGGGCACAGCTGCCTCACCATGGTCTGCACCACATTCTGCAGGGGAACCTCAGCTCTGGCACCTGGAGCACCTTCTCCCCACTCCTTCTTCACTGACCTTGGTATCTGCAGAGTTGTTCCTCTCACATATTCTCACTTCTCTCTCCAGCTGCTGTTGTGCAGTTGTTTTTTTCCCCGTCTTAAATATGTTATCCCGGAGGTGCTACTACCATTGCTGATGGGGTCAGCCTTAGCCAGCAGCAGCTCCGTGTTGGAGCTGGCTGGAATTGGCTCTGCTGGACACTGGGGGAGTTCTGGCAGCTTCTCACAGAAGCCACCCCTGTGGTCCCCCACTACCAAAAGCCTGCCATGCAAACCCTGTACAGGGGAAAGCATCAAACAGTGTAACAGAAGTGGCATACGAAAGTGGCTCGTACCAGTTTATGGACAGCAATGAAAATGTGCATACTTTAAGGGGAAAGTTCTGTGCGTAGTTAGTGCCTCTTGTGATTGTGGTTTTGTGGTAGCAAAATAATAAAACCACTGCAACTGGCCTTTCTCCAAGCAGCAGGGCAAACCAATGTTTTTTAAAGGCAATCTGTTACAACATGAGCAGGACCTCCAATTTCTAAAGTCCTTGACTATTTTAGAAATCTTATTTTTTTTCTGAAACTGGTACTATATCAGAATATTTTCTAATTCACTTTCCAGGGAACCAAGGCCCTAGGCATCACCAAAGACAGGCTAAAATTCAGCCAAAACAGAAGGTCACTTACCGGGTGTAATATGACTTCATGATAAAGGACTCTCATGGGACATGGATAGATGTTTATTATACTGCATGTTCCTTATGATCAGTTTTGACAATGTACTGCACCAGGAAAATCTAAATGTCCAATTGAAACTAACTTTCAATGTACAGTTCTTTAAGGGAAACACTTCACAGATTTAAATATTGACGCATCTTTAAATGAAACAGCACAAAAATTAAAAGTGAAAATATGGTATGCTTAGGTCAGGAACCATCTAACATCAAATTCAGTCAAGCATCCAAATGTCAGGTATTTAATCTAGGATACTTGTCTAGGTTCCATTTACAGTCAGTGGTGAGAGGTAATTAGGTAATAAGTACCTGCAGAAGGTAATTCAATGCACCTATTTTAAACATACAGTTTAGGATAAAAAGATGCAGTGTTTGTAGGTGTCTCTCTCTCTCCACTGACTTAAATGAAAGACTAGAATACTGCTGCAGAAGATACCTAATTTCTAAGTGGTCAAACCAAATCTAATGAATCCTTTGAATGTGATAGATTTAGTACATGTATAAAAAAAGGTGAAAAAAGAGGCAAGGGGAGGGGATAGGAGAGGAGGGAATGGGAAAGTGAAAAAATTAAAAATCAGACTCATCAATGTGTATAATTGCAAAGAAGGCTAAATATTAATGGAATAAATGCAGAGTTGGTTGTTAGTGGATTACAAAACAAACAAACAAAAAGATAAATTTTCTTATTTGCAAAGTTTATGTTGTGAAGATAGATCATAAATGCAAAATAGTACTGATGTTGAGTAGTGTAACTGAGTAGTGTAACTAGACCTAATACAGTGCACAACAGTTTTTTCCCCAGTTTCTATTCAAAACTGAATTTTACCCAGGGTAAAGTAGAATTCTCTGGCAACTCGCCCATAACCTTTAAACTTTTCTGGTTGATGATCTTAATACACAAAGGCTTTATATCCGTAAATTATGTCTGGATGGGAACCAAACTCTGACTGCTACGCCTTCACCATGCACAACATTTTTGTAAAACTGAACAAATACATTACACTGAAACCAGGGCTTTGAAGAGTAAACACCAATACACTATACTAACACAACACTGTCCAAAAATAAGACACTAATAGCCAAATTATTTATGCAATATGCAATAGCTAAACAAAGCAATATCTTTAACTGAAAAGATAGTGCATAACGGTAATCTATATTTAAGTGGTGTCTGAAGTGAATTACCATTTTTGTTTCATTTTTCCCTCTCTATGCATTCATGACATTTAAATAAAACAGAATTGTAAGCCTGACAGTTTTATTAAAAAAACTTCCTGTGACAACTCTTAAAAGATGAACATTACATATGCAGATTTGAAGAAATTAGATTACCTGAAAAGGCTTTTTTTATCTGGCATAATCCCTCTTTTCTGCAAAGGAAATGGTGGATTTCTGGAAGTATATTTACCTGTATGTAAGAAGAGAAGATTTAATGATTTCATTCAGAAAAATGTTCTTTTTCCTTCCATGGAAAAAGCCTTCAACAGGTCTGTATTCAGTTTAGCAGAGACACCTCATGTGGAAAACTACTGCTAATGTCAAAAGGCAATTACAACTTTGCAACCCCTGCAATGTGGGATAATGAAGTTAAGGTGTGGAATCTTCCCCCATGGCCATCACAAAACAAAATTTTTGATCTACATCTCTCCTCCTGGCTGCTGAGTTTTCGTCTGTTGCCTGCCTCCTGTTCAATCCCTGCAGTTCCTGTGTTCTCTGACAGTTACCAACCACTGTCTCTCCCTGCATGGAAATACCCTATGCCTCTTGAATTACTGCCCTTGGGATCAGTGGTAAGCTAATGTAGCTGAACCACATCCAGGCTCTGCAACAAAGGACTGTGTTGCACTGTGGTTCGGACATGCCAGGAGCAAGTAATATTACTCAATATTTAAAGTTATCCGGAGGTCTGGACCATATGGTTTAAGTCCTTGCTCTGCTGCAGACTTCCTGAGAGAATTTGGAGAACTCCTTTGATCACCTTGTGTCTCAGTTATTCATGTGTGAAACTTCTGGACATTGCAGTATGCTGTAATGATTATTACATTGCACAGCATTAGAAGCTCAGATATGATAACATAGGGAGAATGAGTAAAAAGCAGTTTGCAGAAGTCTGGGATGTTTTACGATATGAGCCCTGCATTCAAAGCATGTATATTTCTAGCAAACTGGAACTGCTATAAAAATTTCAGTTTGAATACACTTAGATAAAGCATCCTGTCCCAGGGAACATCAGTGTACATGCTCCTAGCTCTGACTTCTCTGAACACCCATGGTTTTTTGTATCTTCACACACTCCATACCTGAGGCGCCTTTTAAAAGCAGCTCCATTTCTCTCAGACCCTCAAGTTGGAGTCTATAATTTAGGGTCTTGCCATTATTATTTGTCCCATTTTACTTGAAATACAAGTCAAACTGTACCCATACCTTGGTCACATTTTTTCAAAGACTTACATATTCTTATTATCAGGCCAGGTGCTTATTTAGACATTACATATCTAAGCAACCTAAAATGTTATTTGCTCACAGTGCTCAAGCAAAAAAAAAAAAAAAAAGCCAAGAAGTAAATATCAGCACTACTGATGCTTTGGACCTCATGAGTAACATGAGTAAGCAGTTTGCAGTGCCAGAGGAAGGAACTCCCTTGAAGGCCCTGAAAGAGAACACTGGTCCAGCTCACATATTATCAATTATAGGAGCACTGTCACTGTTTGGGGAGGTGCCTAAATTATGTTTACAAGGAAGCAATTGCAATAGGTGAAATTCAATAGTGTTATAAGATGTGAAGCCTAAATATGACCAGGTGTATCTTCTGCCTATGCTATTATTTTGAAATAATGCGAGCATTTTCTAGTTGGTTCTCCCCAGTTCTAAATTCTCTTTTCCAGTGGCGTAAATTGCTTACATTTCCCTTGACTTCTGTAGACACTGTCAGACATGCTGGTTGAGGGTGGCCAAGAACACAAAAGTTCAAGCTAAAGAAGAGAAATGGAAAACTTGACAGTTGTAACAATGTTCAGTATTTACACTGAAATACTTACACCCAAACTAGCATACTGTGTTCAAATGAGAAATTGCTTTTGATCACTGGGTGTGATATAAAGAAGAATTAAAGTTGGTATCTGACAAGTATTTCCCAGTAAATAGAAAACATGAAAAAGCTTTTTTCACTGCAGCTAAACCATGCCGCTGCAGTACAAAGTAAGCATTAGATACTTTTCATGAGTGAGGTCTGAAAATTGGGGCTTGCTCTCCTTCCATTTCCATGAAGAATAAGACAATACTAACTCATACCTTCTGGAATAACTCTAGATTACGCAAGTCTTCTGTTTGAATGCAGTCAGTACCACCATTTTTTCTGGAAGATAAGCAGATCAAAAGATCCCAAGGGTTTATACCACCTATTCAGAAAGAAAAGAAGCACATTGAGAAAGAAAATGTGCAATTCCTACCTGCACAAACAATACTTAGGGCCAAATCCTAAAGATCAGTAAACTGTTGGAGTGCTAAGTACATGAACAGTTACAGGTGGCAGAAGGATAAAAGACATATTTGTTACCACAGTTCAAGCTTTGGAACTATATTTAGGTGTTTCACTTTTGGCATTTCCTGTTATACCTACCTATTGATGTTCAAACCTTACTGTTCGACCTGTTCAGCATTCAGAAATTAAAAAGTTCTCTAATATGATGCTGCTTTAAGTTCCTTTTTTTTTTAACTCCTCAACATACACACTTAAACACACATCCAGTATATGCAGTATGATGTTCTGAGGTCTTTCTTTATTGGGAAGTCAGTTTTACAGGAAGTAATACTGGCTTCCGAGCTAGTGCTGATGCTTCCTTTCTGGGACAAAACTGACCTGTGAGACCATGGGGTCCTAGTATCAGGAAAGGAGTAACATTAAAATCAGACATGGCTGCTTGAAGGAGAGACAAAACTAAACCGTACCAATTAAAACACCATTATGGATTAGAAGATACAAATAGGTCCAGAATTTTGCCCTTATCTCAGCATGTGCTGTGGCATAGAAATGCCAATGTTGCTTCAAACGAGCTTGGTCAGCTCATTCACATGGTTATTTGTTTTCTTCTGTATACAGCCTTCATTATCTGGACCAGTGAGAGATAATGGCATCTCACAACACAATTATTACATCTGTTGAGGTCACCATGAATATGTTCAATAAATAATTACACTGAGAGGATGACAATTAGTAATAATGAACTTCCAAACAGAAATGGCAGATAGAGAAGCTGTACAGCATCCAAGGCAGAGTATAGCATCATGTCTCAAGGCTCCCTGCAGGACAGCTACTTCAGTGACTGGTTGACTGGTTAGCTCTTTTTCCCAAGGTTGGGAAGATTATATGCATTTTATTCCATTTTGTGCTATCCATCTGTGATACCTTCCTAATTTTATTAGCTTACCCTCTAAATTTGGCTCCACCAATGGCCCACAGAAGCATTTCTTTTATTTATATCCTTTATTTCCTTCTCTGAAATGTAATTTTTTCCTATTCCAATCATGATTACAAATGCCAAGCTGGGTGAAGATTTCACTTAAGGGGATTTAACACTCAGTTTATGTTAAGTACAGTAGTGAACTGATTGTACAGAATGGATTCAGGACTATGAAAGTAACCATCACTTTTTTATGTTTACAAGCAGTGTGACAAAGCTGAAGAGATCGATCTTCAGTTACACTGCATTTATTACTGTAATGAGTTCTTCAATTTCACATTATGAAAACCAGTATTATGGTATAAAAGTAATTAAGGTATATGAAACTTAGGCAAGACAGATTCACTACAAGCTTCTTTGTGAAAGAAACAACAAAAAACCTCTCCAGGTAGTAAAAACGTCACCAATAGAAAACAAACGAAGCATTAAAGAAATGTACAAGCAAATACTTCATGTTAGTGCAAAAGATTGGCAGTGCTAACAACCCACTTGATGACCTCACCAGCTATGTAATTATCAGATAAGCAAGATGTTATGCCTCTGACTAGTAAATACCTTTGAATAAATCATTATAATTATATATAAAGCACAATGCCTAGTTGTATGCAAACTGAAGGGAGCTGGAGAGAACTCTGTTTCTCAGAAGCAGCTCATTTCCTTCCCTTGTTTATTATGACACATCCTGGCCAGGGATGAATTTGAACCCTGACTCCAAAGGACATGCTAGACTGTGTATTTGCCTTTAGGATACATCAGAGTGATCAATATGAACATAATGAAGAGAAGAAAAGGAAAAAGTACCCTCAGATCTGATGTGTTTCTGAGCCAGTGACCAGGAAGTACAACAGTTCAGGAGGGCTTGAATGCCTGCCATTACTTGTGTTTCCTATTTAGAGCAATTAGGCATCTAGCCAGTTATTTCAGTACAGAACAATCAGAACTGAAACCTGTCTATTTATAGAAATTAGGAAACTTCCTATTATAAAAACAGCATACACCTAGTGCTGTCTCTCAGATTCAGGCTGACAGAACAGTATGACTTCTATTTAAATGTATCGATACACTCCTCATCAACCATACCATGAAAAACATTATTGGAAAACAAAAATGAAAGAGGCATGTGTTACAACAGCTATTTAGTTCCAGAACAGACTCCTCTATGATAGATATACCCTAGAAATTGCCTATGACACTCCTCCTACATTTTAATTTTTTGTGGAAAATGAACATCTATGATTATGACAGAAATAGACTGTCTTCATTCTGCAAATTTAGTAATTACAGAACCGTATCTCAGAAAAAAATAGTGCTTGTTTTATTAATACTGTAATAACACCAGTGGCCCATGCAAAGGACCCCAAGATGTCAGGCACCATGTTTTAACACAGATCCCTTTCACAGAAATTATTTTTAAAGTAAAGCAAGACACATGTGAGCTAAAACATTTTACAACAGAAGAGAGAGGAAGAACAAAAGGGATAGTAATTATAAAAGTCATCTGCATGAAAAGATTCATATTTCAGAAAATTTTTAGAGACTTTAATGAAGAACCATTAATAACATCCATAATATTCCATCTTCCATATACACTGTTTTGCTGGTTACCTGTAGGCTTCAAAACAGAAGCAGGCTTTGACAGGACATTTCAAGGGGAAGGTTAAAATGAATACTTCATATCTGAATAATTTAAGTATTAGCAATTTGCATGAAGCTTTTTCCATAAAAAGCACTTTGTCTATAGTTATGGAAAGCCTTTTTGCTTTATTCAGAAAATCAGCAGAGCTCAGCATGCAAGAGTCATAGATCAGTTGGAGTATGAAATCACACTTCATGGAGATAGTCTCTACTGCTTTGTAATGTTTTGCATTTGGACAAGCAGAAGAGTGGTAACAAGATGAGAATATGCAATTGCATGTTCATGCCCTCTCTGAGCAACTTTTCAAACTATGATTGTTTAGCTCGACCTGTTAATTAAGGCCTTGCCTACACAAGGAATGCTCTTCTGCAGATATAAATCTAATAATGCAGGCAAAGTGAGCTTTATGTGGATACATGCTGGCAGCCTGATGCTTTTATTCACCCACCTTAGGCCAGCTCCTCTCCTATAGTCATTGTCGCCCCATGTTCCAGTCCCATCTTAAAAAGTGTTCATGTACCTGCCATGTGGGTCTGACATTTACCTAAGAATATCAACTTGAGCTGCTAATTCAGTTAGTAGTATCTTGATTCAAACCTGATGTATGACCACCTTTAACTACCTTTATTCTGAATGAGTCAAAGTACATACTATTCAATTCAGAGCGCAATGTTTAAACTGCAAATTGATATAATGTGCAAAATATAATTTTCAACACGATACCACTGTTTTCTTTGGCTTTGACTATGATTTGGAATAACTTGAAATAATTAAAGTAATTAATGAGGAAAAATAAGTTAAAAGACAATAGTCTAGGGAGAAAACCAAACTTTTTTTTTTGTAGCAGCAGAGGAAATAGCAATGCAGGGACCAATAAAAACAATTAACTTTTTCTAGAAAAATATTCCATAGTGAGTTCTTGTATTCTAATATCGTAGGTCAAAGTTAACAGAAAACAAATAAGGGCTGTAGGATTTAGTAGGGTTTTGAGCTTATATATAAACTTCAAGAATTTCTGAAGGTAATTTCTAAAACAAACTGATCTTATTCCAACCTCTGAAGTTATCACATTTTACCCATGAGCTATGGCATGGAAGGCAGGATTTTGCAAAAAACTGTTAGAAGCATGCAGTTCTGCAGACCTTTTAGTCTCCTAGGTGTAGACACAGAAAAGTATTACATGATTTAACCAAATGAGCAAGTTTCATCTTAATACTATAGAGTGAAATTTCATTTTGCAGTGCTAAGTTTCTTATTCTGAATTTTGAAATGAAAGGACCTTGAAAATCAAATAAGATTTTCAGCTTTTATGTTATCTTCCTGTATTTCATTCATTTTGGGAGATTAAAAAGCCATTCAGGTTTTTTTTGTATTTTAATTTCTGACCAATTTGCAGTTTTGCACTTGCTCACGCCATACCCTAAAATTAATCACTTTATGAGCACTAAAGGAAAAGAAGACAACAAGAGTGAGCACAGATTGTACCAAGTTTGGCGAGGAGGTACATATTTATGTAAGTTGCTGCTTGTGAACAAATCCAACTTTAAACTACACAGATGAATATGTTTTACAAAGCGGAATTCATCCGGGATTCATCCCTATTATGTAGCAAATTAATAGGAGTCAACAGTTCACTAGCCAGGAGTTCATAGTGGAAGCACTAACAGACGTCTGAAAGACAGAACTTCTGCATCACTGACTGGCTCTGGATTCTGGGCTGAATTTTATGCCCCTCAGCACCTCAGAGGGCAGCAGCATCAGGCAGGCTCTATGACGGGGTCTGGGGATGTGGGAATTCTACACCTCTGAAGATCTGAGCTTCACTGATAACACTTCAGGGGAAAATATCCTTTGAAGCCTATTTCTGGCTACAGCAGCTTGGCTGTCTCACGTGCAAAGACCAGAGTGCCACTTGTTGGGACAGAATACCTTCTCTTCGTTAACAACATGTCCTTTTACAAGTTTTGATATCACTATTTCATTTGTAGTGCTTTCCCTAAAGGAATGTCTCACACTTAGGTGTACAGGAATTTTCCCCTTAAAGAAGTAGTTATTGGAAGCATTTTAATTTCTCTTTTGGCACAGCCCTTGATAGTCATGAGCTATCACTGATATGAGCTCACTACGACAACAATGAAGAAATGTTCACTCTGTTGAGTGAACACAGCACAGGATCGTGAGGTTTCTGATTTTTTTCTGAACTATTCTGGGAGGCAGCTGTCCACCTGTTCATACGCAAACCTTCTGCTGATTCACACAATATGCTCCAAGCAACTTGTTGAGACTGTACTCTGCCATAATGCACAACTCAGTAACCACTTGCTTATCTGGTCAAATTAGGCTGCAATCTTTAGTCACATTAATTGCAGTGGAGTGTTGTAAGTGTAAAAAAACTCCATGCTATGTATGAGACTGAGATTGTTGGATGCAGTCAATTCATTCACAAAACACTTTGTACAATTCCTGTATGGTTGCCAGGAAAAGCCTGAGGACAGTCACTATCCACCCACCACCCCCCTCCCTGAGGATAATAAAGATTCTTTTTCTTTGGCTCAGCTTCCCCCTAGCTAAGAGGATCTGAAGTGCCAAGGGAAGCATTCTTTTAGGAGGAGAGGCTGGCGTGAACCAAACAGAACCAGCCTAATTCCAAGGACAGCTCATCTGTCCCTGAACAGCTTAGCACAAAATATTGTCCTGTGCGGAAGAATTAATGCACGGTCACATCTGAGTTCAGGAGTGAAAGAGCCATTTGAAGTTCTATCACAGTGACTTGCTCATAAAAACAGGATAATGCTTGACTATCCTGTATCACTTCTGAAAATGCTGTGGAGAGATGTTAGGTCTAACTACAAATGAGGAAGCATAATGCTTCCACTCTGGCCTCAAAAAAAGGGTTATTTTATTACTGTTTCCTTGTATGAGGAAGGGATAGGTCGCAAGCCTGATTTCCTTGTCAATCCGAAGGAGAATTTTAAAAGTGAAAAAATAAATGAGCGTAACAAGCCCAGAGCTACCTGTTGCTCCCAGAAATCTTCTCAAATATGGAAAGATGATTTAATTTTTTCATCTGGTCTCAAACGCTAAATCTGCCTTAGACCTACCTACCAAGTGAAAGAGTTATTGTCTTCTTATTGGAGTAATTGATAACACAAGGCAGATGACTTTCTCTAAAAGAAGCAAAAGAGATATATTGTAGGCATACATACAAGAATGGAGAGCTGACAGGACAATCCTTTCTCCATTTATAACACTTTCAGTCATGCAACATATTAACAAACCTTTCTTCAATCAACAAATTACCATACAAAAGAATTTTCAGACCTGCAGCAAATATTTTAAAGTATGTTTTTCAATTTGGATAAAACTGTCTATGAGACAACAAAAGCTAGTTAAAAAAATAAAATGCAGCACAATTAAACTATATCCATACATTTTTCTGTGTACCCAAAGAATGAGCAGAATACTGGAAATAAAAGTAACTAATTCTCCACTGAGTTGTATTACAGATTCTAACTCTAAAATCCTATAGGTTTTATCATGGCATAATCTGCCAATTCAAGCTATGAAAATATGCTGTCAAAAGCCTTTCTGAGATACAGTAGAGTTCAAAAGCAAACAAAAGAAAAATATGCAGTCCTGACACCACGGCAAACACATTGGGGCAATTCAAACACTCAAGCCTGTTATTCCACTTCTGTGCTTACACATCATGCTTTGGATGAATATTCAGATTACTCTGGTATGCTCTCCACAATGGGTGCTTTCTGCACAGCAAGCCTCAGTGAAACCAAATGTACATAATAATCCAATATGGTATGCTCTACTTGTATGCAAACTAAATGGATTTAAATCCCTGGTTGCTCCCAAATGCTGGAATTCTTACTTTATATGTATTTAATGCACCAGGTACGTTATTATAGTCAAAGCTACTAGATTTGTCTCTTACTCGCACAAAAAACATTGTGGGACTGAGACCTAACGTTCGCTAAGATGGAAGTACTTGGTACCCAGTTAAAGCACAGATGTCACAGATCTGCCAAAGCTCGGCTAATATATCTGTGAAGGTGTCTCCTTACCTTCTGTGAAGGTGGAGAAAGAAACTGTAAGATGGAAAAGCCAGATTGATTAGAGACAGGCTACTGAGAGGGGACTGGAATGAAGAATCACGTGAAAACTGGAGAGAATGTGCATGTGAGGAGGAGAATACTCATGCCTTCGAGACATGCAAGGATGAGGCTGTGGTGAAGATCACAGGGAGGGCAAATCTACAGTTAGGAAAGTTATTGTTCACATGATCCATCTGTCACAAGCATTGAAAAACTTGCAGTGATGTCCCTCTCCTGATGGCAGGGTTTGAGGCTAAGCAAAGAAATAAAATATTACCAGATTTTCACATGTTCTTACCACTAAGGAAGGAAAACCATGCTGCTTCATGCAAAGAGAGAGAGGGCACTCAGATCTCCAAACAGAGAGGGAAGAATAGCTCCACCTTGCTCAGTACCAAGGAAGAAGACTCTGCTTGACACAATTGCATTTGGACACCTATCACTGCTAAGTCATCCAAGTTATTCTAATTTATAACTTTTGGGACTATATCTGGCAAAGAACTTTGTATCCCTGTCCTGTGTGCCCTGAGGCAAAGTCATGTGAAAAAGCAGCACACAGTTATGAAGTGGAAGGATGTATCATGAGCGAGTGAGTCAAATCAAAGTTGGAAAGAGTGGACGTCACAGCTTTTGAGTACCCAACTGTGTGCTGCTTCTGTGCATATATGCCTGCTACAGCCTCATATTCACATGATTCTTCAAGATCTTCCACTGTTTTTATAGAGTTATTTTATATAAACTTTAGATAACATAAAGAAAAGCAGCAATTTAAAAATGTGAGATAGATACCTGTCACTCACAGAGTAGAGTAACAAAAGACATGCAGCAGTCAATAACACTCTGAGGACAGGAAAAACTCTTGGCTGGATACAGAAATGCAAGATGAAAAAAACAAGAGTCAATTGAAGCAGAATCACCAGGATTCAAAAATTCTGTTACAGAAACATTTACTAAAACTCCAGTAATTTTTCCAAGGGGGAAAAAAAGGAAATTTATGTCTGAAGATTTCTTATTTTACTGTTAGAGTAACATGACTTACAGTTTTCAGATCCATGTCTTAGCTGTTGAATTAGAGTGCTGCAATCACAGGTTCCATGAGAAAACTTCATCTACAGACCTGCCCAAGCGAGCGCAGAGAAAGTGTGGCAGGTGGGGAAATCCAAATAGCACTTTGCTCCAGCTGCTCCCAGGAACATCACAGGAGGGGGATCTGCCCACAAAATACTTTCCTCTCTTATGCATATGCACACACATGTACAGACACAAACATGAAGGGGCACAGAGGCATAATGCTGGGTGAGGCAACCCCAGTAATCTGTCAGAGAGACACAAGCCCCTGCCCTGGTCTCCCCAAGATGTCCCAGAGGACACTCAGTCCCAGTGCTCATCAGGATGAGTGAATGGGAGCCCCAAACCACCTTGTGGACCTGAGGAGGGATTGGAAGCGCATCCTGACTTGGGCGTGTACATAGGAGTTAACAACAAGAATAGGAGGTACTGAGGCACCTTCCCCGCTAGACTGTTGCCAAAACTGCTGATCCTGCTACTTTTAAAAGGAAGAGTCTGGGCCTTTAGAAAGGAACGTGCAACAAAAGAGATGGAGGCTAGAAAGAAGATTCGGTTGGAAAGTAGTTCCTGGGGTGGAGTTCTGCCCAAGGAACCCAAACTACCAGCTTGGGTATACTTTCCATTGTGTGTTCCACCCCAACCTTTCCACCATTCCCACTCTTTGCAACAGGCCATGAGGAACCTGAGCCGAGTAGTCCTCTGAATGACGGCACTAATGAGAATTTATCATTGATTTTAAAAAGCAGAAACTGTACTAGAGCTGAGAAAACAGCCTCTTCCCTTCTGTGGATATAGAGGAGGTCAGGATAAGGAGTAGATGGGTTTATTTGCTCTGTTTCATTCTAATTACAATGAATTAGGGTAAAAATGACAATGTTAAAACAATGATGTTTGATCACATACGCAACAAAAAAAAAAAATGGTAGCCTTTGATCACTGCAATTACAACACCCAGGCATCCTATGCCAATCCTTATTAATGAGTCAGATTCTGTAATACCCAAGAGACAGAAAACAATCTGAATACTGAAAAAGAGAAGCTTGGGAATAAAGGCAATGGCTAAACAAAACAGTATCAGGACAAAGGCTCAACTACTGGCCTGCAATCATTCGCTATGTTTGTTTTCTTCTCCTGGGTGGCCAGGCAAAGCCCCAGGAGACGGCCTAGGTCAATGACAGTTCCTAAAACTTAAGGAAAAGCAGGCCACCCTCAGTCACAGGAAAAGAGTGCAGATACATGGACATGAGCCATAATGCGGCACTTGTCCTCAGGACTAGGGAATTGACCCATTTTATTTATGAGTTAGAAAAAACCACAGAAGGCAGTGATGCAATAATTAAGTCATGGATAATGTAAGGGAGATTTTCAACTGCACCTGTTTTCTATGCAGCACCCTATGCTGTCCTGCAGGTCTACTCACCTAGCATGCCATGGGGTAGTGAAAGTCAGTGATACAGATATCATTGTGACATCCATGGAACACAGAGCCTAAAGTAGACCTTAAAATTATGTTTCCAAACATTTTAAAGAGAACTAGGATCAGAGCTCTCACTTTCAAGAGTCAACAGACACTCTCACATTATTAGATTTGTAAAAGATGTGTACTGTAACATCAGATGTGTCATGGAGCTGGGCAGAGACGTAAAAAACCTGATGCTTTCTCCTACTTCACACAGAGGGCAGCCTAACTAATCTACAGTTCTCTTCTGTGCTAGTACTTTCTGGAATTCTTCTTTCTCTCTATTCCTAGAACTTTCTCCAAAAGTCCTCCAACTCTTTTGCTAAAGTCATAGCACTACATTTCAAGTTAAAATAGGGTTAACATGTGCCTAACTCTGTATTTAAAGTCCTTGTCTTCAGCCTACTCTTTACAGAAAATGATCACAATTATTTTTTCTTGAACACAGGGTCCAATGACAATTGGCCTTACTGGGGTTGTGAAAATGGGAGCAAGTGAAGTTTTTTGAGAGACTTGCTGAAGCCAGATGGGAAAAATATTTAAATGCCTTACTCCAAACACAAAAAATTACCTCTTGATTTGGTCCAAAATAACTAGATCTTATTCTTATTTTGTTTATCAGCCTGCTTAACAGTGCTTTAGTATGCTAATAGGTTTTTTCTTTTATCTCTTGTAAAAAAAATAATTAATTGTAGGAAAGTGGTTTTCTTCCAAATAAAGAAAAAATGGTCTTGTTTAATTTTACTACTGAAAGATTGTTTTCAATAAACTGATCAACTGACTTGTATTCTGTCAGACCTAAAATAACTGTTGTTCTGCCAGATTCATCTTGTATTTAAACAACACAGAAGAAAACTCAGTATATCATATATATATATATACACTCTTAGTAGTTGTTGTAAATTAAAACTGAAACTCCATTTTATAACTAAATATTTATTTTGGGAAGCATTACCACAAATGTCAGAAACAAAGTTATTACAACAATAAGCTTGTTATCCAAACACTTTATGACTTGAACAATTTGGTTCAAGGATTCCAAAATGCATACCACCAACCTCTTCTGTCCCTCTCTCTATCAGAGTCTGAATATATTTTATTTATATGAGGCACCACTGAGGAAATATGTTAATATTATACTTTATTCTTGCTGTGAGTTTAGGTTGCTCAAATCCTATTCCTTCGTCAGTTTTTAATCCAAATCCCCTCTATATTTTGACCTGTTGTGAAAAATGGACACTGTTTTGTAAGGAAACGTTCCTGCCAAAAATGATAGAAATTAATGATATGTGGGGTTTTCTTCTCTCTAATCAAAGAGTGGATGTCACTTTCAGCAATGTATTTCTGTATGAAATAATTATTTTGAGGAAGCTTTCATGACTAACTTGAAACTGAGAAATAGTTCCAATTTCTGAGTATGTCAGAGAAGCTTCCATTCTTTTTGACATCTGTGCAAACTAGGATTACCTCCAAATGGACAACCTCAGGAGCTGAATAAGAGAATATACAATATTACATTGAAAAATAAACTTTGAGGGGGTATAATGAACATCAGAAGAGTAGAATAATCATTGCCTTCATGAAAAAAAGGCTCCCATCTGATGTAAGATAAGCTGGTGTAAAAACAATATGTTGTGTGAAATTTTCAGAAACATGTTCTAACCCGTGGGTGGCTACTGCACTTTTGATGTCTAGGGTGGTTTTGGGATGCAGCATTCAAAAGAGCTGTCAGCTGAAAGTGGATGCAGCTGGAGAAAGTTGGACTCTGAACCTAGGAATGGTGTGGGCTGGCTGTAAATTACAATGCAGGCACACATAGCATATAAGCTTTTTGCTGCCTGAACCAATAAAAGTCGTGGTAGCTAACGTAAAGAAAGAAAAATACTTTTGTTTCAGTGGTATATAATGCCTCTGCCTAAAATGGCAGCACAATGATGAAAGGCAGCAGCACACTTCTCACAGCTGACCAGGGCTCAGAGCCAGTGAGTGCATCAAAAAGGGTGCAGAGCTTCCAGCAGCCAAAACGCTGGGCAATCCTACCCAACAATCCTTTAGAGAGAGTGCTCTGGCAGGACTGTGACAGGCTTCTGGCTAGACTTCCAGTCATTCTCCCAGCACCTATATTAGCTGACAATTATCGGACATTTAGGAACAAACACATATATTTATAAAACAGAGTCTCTGCTCGAACTTTATCAGAGTCAGGATTTGTTTTAAAGGGAAGCATTTTAAAAATACTTCAAAAAGCAATTATATCTGTTACCTTCTTAGCCCACAGGCTACAGTTATGAAACATTGCCTCAAACTCTTTTACCAAATTTGCATGCTACTTTTGTTATAATTTGCATATTATAAAGCTTGTATACTGACATCCAAATCCCTTGTAGTTATTTAATTTCAGTGGACTCGCACATTGCTGCTTTCCTTTGGCCAGCATGTGGATCTGCCTGGACACTGGTGTTTTTCAGATTCTATTAACATGACCTAATTTATTCCAGTGAGGCTTTTAATTTTAGCTCACTGTGTAATCAGTGTGTAATAGTTTTAATTATTGTAATATCTAAGTCAGATCCATAAATACCACTCTCCACTGAATTGTATGTTCTGTTTATAAGACTAAAAAGAACATTCAAAGGAAAATATGTTTGATAAATTTAAGACTAACTGCTATATTTTAGTTTTACCTGACAGAGCTCAGTGTCCTTATACTTTGTTATGAACAAATAAAGGCTTTCCCTTTCTCAAGAAAAAGACTGCGTTTGAAATGGGATTTAGTAACAATCTTATAGAGGGTTTATTTCAGTGATACAAAGAAATTGTTTGTGTGCTATTCTTCTAGAAAGCATAACTATGTTCTGCTAATAATTAGGAAGAAGAATACATATTGTTTAGAAAAATACATGATTTAGCTTTTCTAACAAGAAACCACAGCATCCCATTAGAGAGGAGCATTTATCTTTGTATTTCAGAAAACTTTCTGTCTTATACTGAAATGACGTCTGTGGCATGAAATTAATTGCTAAAAGCAAATTTAAAAAGTGATCAAGACAGTATATGTTTTGGCATGCATTTTCTTCTAAAACTAAATTAATTTCCATTTTATGGAAGCAGAACAAATTTAGCCAACATTAAGTTTGTTACATGCTTGTAACTCGCCATGTTCTGAGGACCACATTTTTACCTATTTAGCTTGTTTAGGAAGCTCCTTGCCTAACAACATACAAAGGGAATACTTCTAAAATGTGTATTTTACTTATCAAAACTTTGCTCAGGACACACGACATACATTTTGCATTAGAAAACCAATCAGTTTTGTATGTTGCTAGTTATATATTTGTACTAAAATGTTAGTACAAATGTTAACTAAAATGTTAACTAAAATGATTTGGGGAAGAAAAGTTACATCTGCTAGATTCGAAGATATGCATGTATTTGTATAGTAACTCACAAAACACTTCTGTGGCTAGCCTCACCAATATTATTTTCCACAATATTTTAAATTACTTACTTATGAAAGAAAGATCTTATGCTTTTGCTGGCATGCTAGGATCTCCAGTCCTGCTTATTTAACCTTACCTCCACAGGATTGTTTACACTTTCAGAACCTGATTTCAATTTACTTTAATTTTCTCAGAGACTTTTGTATTTATAAAAGCTGAGCATCTAGTGACCTCTCTATTCCTGACATTTCCTTTACTCTCCACTATGAAAAAGAACAAAAACCCCAGTGTCCCATTTCTGTTCCAAAAAAACTAAACTGCTTCCTTCAGTGGGTTGGTCCTTGTAATTGAAAATGGCAACCAGATGTTTACAGAACACATAAGCAATTTTCCTCGAGGCCTTTAGTCTTTATAATTGTTTGCTAAAGTTAGTTGGATTTCATGGAAACTTGTCTGAGGCTATAACAAACATCAAGTAAGGGCTCCTCCTGACTGTTCTCTGAGCAATTAAAAAGAAAAGAAAGTAAAGCTAGAAATAATGTTACCTATTCCTGTTAATGTATTTCTAACTCCATAGAAAACCACTCACTAAGGGAGGACATTTGGTTCTACTAGTACTGATTTTTACATGCCATCCCATGAAAACCATCGCTATTTCAAAACATGTTATTTGCTGTCTACCTTCTCAAACTTCAGCTTGATACTAGCTAAAAACTACTGATTTCGTGTTCCCTTCCCTTTTCCCCACCCCTGTTGGGAATACATTCTCCTAGATTTTGATTTTTTTTGAGAATATTTGGCATTTTAAGAAGATGCTGTAAGCTACATATTGAAGATCCACATGTATTTGGAGAACACGTCCTCCAAGCCCTGAGTCACCACAGGTGATTCATACCTGAAATCGCTGCATCTGCTTTAGAAATCACTTTATTCGCCTTTTCAGTTTCTTGTCTGCCTCATTCTCTCAAAGCTAGTCATAGACTTCAAGAAGCCTATGAATCTGTCTTGTTACCCCACAAGAGGACTCACTACATCCAATAAAATCTCTTTATCTAATACATCAAATGTCTAAGGGTGCCTGTTCCACAGCTCCAGGGGATCCATTTGATTATTTCACTAGCCTTACACCAAAACAGATTTCCTAATAACAACTATGTTGTTGTTGTAATACATCATGTCCTGTTTACTATAGGCATGATGAGCAGATTGGTTTTTTTTCCCTTTGGCAGCAGACTTTGTTAATATTTTGGGTTCACCCAAACACACCAGACTTCACATTCATTGAAGAAAGACAACACTGTGTCTTCCTGTTTCTACCACCTTCTCCCATTTTCACTGATTTTGCTGATATAGTATGTCTTGGAAAACGAAAAGCGAATGTCTGACAGTCACCAGACATTGCCCTGGTGGCCTCCAAAACCCACGGCCACAGTTTAGACTAATTAGCAACCCTAAGGAAACTATTACTGGCTGCACTTATGAAGTTGCACTTCTGCGAGTTCCTACCTTGCTGCTGGACATATGTCAGCAATTAAGCTGATACTTCTGCTATTTAGCCTCTGGTCAAAAGTATGTACAGTGAGGAGTACTAGAAGTGATACAATATGTTAAAGGACTAACATAAAGATATACAGAAAAGAGCATGCATTTCATCCTAGTTCTGTCAGTGACTCAGACAGTTTTTATCGAAGTTTCTCCATCTCTAACTCTGATGTGGCAACATTTCCCTGCCCCCTAACTCCTACTGTGAATCAGTGAACAGAGGATTTTCTTCCCATGGAAGATTTTCTTTAAAAAGTAATTTTTCAAAAGGATACCCAGCAAACCAAATTAAAAATTAACAAAGACTGACTTGGAAAATTGCTTTTTGGGAGAATCAAAGGATAATTTTCTTTCATCTGTCCCCAGCCTTCTTCAGTCATGCAGCATACAGCAAGAAACAGAAAACTGCACATCTGTGAACACTTGGGCTTGCTCCTGCAGCCTCCTGATCCCTGACATTCACTAAGCAGCAGCTTTTACAGGGAGTGACCATCGGGTACAAAGAATCAACAGAACACTACAGAGAAGCAAGGAGGGAGGCAGCAGAGACCTTATCTTCATAACAATAGAATTCTCAAATCACCATTTTAGAGCAAAATGAGTTATGCCTGACTATATTAATTTTGCTTTATCAGTAAACAGTTATTTATTGCTTGTTGTAATACCCAAGCAATGCCACTTTAAATACCAGACAGATTTCTTGACCCCAGCACAAATAGAGAAGGGTCACGCTTCACTGAGATTTGCTGCCATGGGCCTGTCCTCTCACTCAGCCCTTCCTGCTCCTGGTGCAGCTCCACCCAAGTACCACTCCCACATTTGCAAAAAGTCAGATCCTCCTCATAGTTGCTGGAATCAGGGCTTAGTTAACACAGCCAAGTACTTAAACACAGCAAGCTCTTAAAATTACAGAAAACAGAACACAATTCAGTGCATATTTATAATGTCAGAAAAGAGGAGGAAACTTCAGATCTAATATTATTTGCAATACATATAAATTGAAGGACATATATATAGTGTATGATTCTCCACTTAACAATGTCAGATGAATGAATGGGACATGAATTTTGTATGGATTTCAGTGGAAGTTGATGGAAGAGCTAAATATCAATCAAAGCTAAGATGGGTTCAATACGTATCTTATGGAACAATAAATCACAAAAAAAACCAACCCAAAGCAATATATGTGCTATAGTGATCTTTCTAATGGCATGGCTAAAATTTCATCTTCAGTAGATATCACTCAAACTGCAAAAAGAAGCCATAGTAAAGTTTAAATACTTAACTTTAGTATTCTAAAAATAGGAAATGATTGTGTAAAATCAATATGATGAATATGGTTTATGATTTTTTTTAAAGTCCCTCATAGCAATTGCAAAAACTTCCACCAAATTACTTGCATTCTAGGGCAGCAGGGAGCATATAATGTTACACTGCATGCAGTTTGCCAACAGCCGGAGTACGTGTGCTTTTTTCCATGGCCAAACTGACTGGCTATCATCGAGGTTATGCAGAATCATTTTCCTTTCCAAGAGGCAGCAGTAACAACAGAACTTTGCATGTTTTTACAGAATGAATTAAAACTGGCTGGTCAGATTTTTAACATACAACTGCACATGTTTTTTTGAGTCTGCAGTTTGCTGACATTTGCTTAACTATTAGTAAAGGTGAAGAATTGAGAAATTAAGGAAATGCCTATTAAGGGAGGGTCACCAATGAGTAATGAAGCAGGCACACTGAGGAAAGGACAGAAAAACTGAGGGCTTCAGAAAGACATTAGGAGTTTATTTATCTTTGAAGATATCATCTGGGCAAAGTATGGAATTCAGAAAAGGTTCAGGCAGCAGGCAGTAAGTGAGGAACATTATTTCTGGAGGGCAGAAATGCCTTTTATGAAACAAATTTCTGAGATAAAACCTTCCTTTTAAAAGATGTGGTGAAAATATTGGCAGGGCACCACAGAGCCATAGGGACCCACAGATCCTGTAAATCTTTACTATGGTAACAGCAATGAGAGCTTATCAGACTGAAAGGACAGAGAAAGTGGCAGAAGACACTGGAAGATACTTGGCAAGTCCTTCTCCAGTATTTGCCCCTCTGGTAGGATCTAAGGGTGCTCTGAGGCCAGGCGGCTCATCCCACTCTTCTCATCAGAGCAGCACAGCTCTGTCCTGGGCTGAGGGAAGGAAGCCCTGCAGTTTGTACAGCTCAGTATGGCACACCTCCCAGCAGAAAGCCTGGAGGTGTGGGGCTTTCTCACTCTTTCTGATCCTTTTATTATTTTCCATGAGATTGTGACACCAGTTTCAACACCCTCCAGGGCTGTGGCGAAGGCAGAATGTGTCCCAGAGGCTATGTCTCTGTGAGCAGAGGTTCACGTTTTAGAAAAGGAGACGGAAAGGAAGGAAAGCAAGGAAAGGAAGGAAGGAAGGAAAGGAAGCAAGGAAGCAAGGAAGGAGCCACACACCAATCACACCTTCTTCTGCCTAGCTGGCAGACAAAACAAGTGTACCATTTGTAGATGTGCTGGCCAATACAACGTGGTATCTTTCTCATCAGCTGTTATGCAACTTTGAACTGCTTGCTTCAAAACGGACTTACCACTGATACTTACTGGAGATAGTGACCATGCTAAAACAGATTGCCCAAGTCAGGATTCCCAGTTCTCTGCAAAATCTGATTATTCCATTTTCTGCTACTAACACAGTACCACCTCTCTATCTTCATCCCAGCAGCAGACTGAGACCTGTTAAACCTAGGGCAAAACTGGCTCATTTAAGGCTGCTGCAAAAGGAAGTCTCAAAGAGCTCAGAGCAGGGACAAATACCACCAGTCCACAGATTTTTCTGTCCATGTGGGTTTGATTGCTAAGGAATGGTGAAAGCACAACTACTTTTTGTTCAAGCAAAGCTGCTTGAGAATTAACTGACAAAGCTATTTTTCAGTGAAAAATTAGGGGATTGAACAATTTATGTTTTATTGCAGAACACATCTGTATGTTTTTTTCATAGTAAATCCATGAACCACATTCTCTTTGCCATGATTAAGAAAAATAAAAAAAAAAAGGTATGCTTTTCCTCTTTAGCCAACTATTTCCCAGTTACCAAAACTCAGAATGTATTGGTTGGTCTGTAAGAAGTGAAAAATTTCCACTGAAGAAAACTATTCCCCTGTTGTTTCTCCCTGGCGGCAATGAAACTCAACAGAGTGCTGCAACCCAGGTGTGGAGGATCTTTCTGGAAGATCATTGTGCAGAGCTGTCACATTTGGGCTTCAAAGAGAAGCAGAACTGGTCCCAAAAATCTTCACGGGCCAGCACAAAAAAAGTTAGGAATGTTTTGTGGTGAATTTTTTTTCCATATATGACTTCAGCTAGAGTCTTGGCTCTCAGCCATTCAAAACAAAAAAATCCTTTCACATTTAGAGTGTACTTTGAAAGATACACGAGTAAGAAAGACTGCACAAAAATATAAGCACCTAAAAATATAAAGCTGCTAAATAATACCAGTTAAGAAGGAATGATTCTTTTTATAGATTTTTCACAACATTCAGGATATATGTTCCTCAGATCATTATATATTTTTAATTGAGGCTTCAGAGAGTATACTTTTAATAACTTTTAACACTTTTATTAGGAAAATGTTAGGCCAAAGCATAGCTTAAAAAACACTTCTCCAAAATAAGTACTGTCCCATAAGTAAGCCTCATCATCTATTGGCAAAGAAAATTAACTTTGAATGTAACTTGCTTAGCTACAAGAAAAGTTCATTGCTTTGGTAAGCAGATATGCTCTTTTACTTACTTCTTGTTTTTAAAACATAACTTTAAAGCTAGGCACTTACATAACAGAGGGAGACTTATGTTGCCATGGAATGGAATTAGTAGTCTTACTCTTTGCCTTAAATTGGCAAGCATTTCACTTTTTTACATAATCCAACATCTGCTGGAAGCTGTAGGATGTTCCTGGAAAATATCTAAAATCTTTTCAGGATTATTTTTTTTCCTCTTACTGGAAAAATACTACAGGAAATACTGTTTCTAAGCTGTAAAATATAAATACCCACAGTTAAACTGATTTCTGCAGTGGAAATATTTGGAGTGTAAAAACCTGTATTGGAGAACTTCAACCTGAACTCGACACTGCAAGAAAATCTAGCGAGGTCTTTTTTTTTCATAGGTTACAACTGAGTTTGGCATACCCATTTCCTTGGCCATGTGAAACAAAAGTATTTCACAGAGATGGTGCACATGGTTCCCAAGGATGCCATCTTTTCTCTGTAGCCCATCTGACATAAGCAAAGCCTGCAGACATGCTGCGTCTTGCCACTTGAGACGGAAACTACTCAAGACAAGGAGTGGCTAAAATGTGCCTATGAAACCAGACAAAAATAAGAGTGAGGTGAAGACCATTTACTGTTTCTTGGTACAGCCTGCCAAAGAAAACTGCATGTGCCTAATTTTCAAGAAAGTTTCTTAAAGAAACTTGAAATTAGTGGTGGAGTTCTGAGCAGCATCAAGCATGCTAAGTAATTACAGTTTTCATCTATGAAACTACTCAGTTTGGTTAAAGTTCAGAGCAAAACTGAGCTCTCTGGAAACTCCAGAAATGTATTGCAAGCCTGAATGGTGCAAACAGCATTTCTTTTACCAAGAGAAACATCCAACCACACCATTTTTCCTCAGACAGAATGGTGGCCTGTATACTTTTTTCAGAGTCTTCCAGTTCCAAAATTGACTTGCATCAGAAGACCAAATTGAGAACCCAGTTTCAGTCCATACATCTAAGGTGTTCAAGAGCCCTTAAACATGGTCAGTATATATAAAACTCATGCCCAAAGCTCCTTTAGCAAGCACATATAACTGCACACAATAAAGCTACAGTTCCTTGTGCAAGAGATCAGACTTCTTCAGTAGCCTGCTTTAACTGTGTTTAGTTTTTAACTAAGTTTAACAGGATCTAAGAACTAACAGTAATCTACCCCAGATTCTGAGGTAAGTGCAAAATGTACTTCCTCTGTATTGTGTTCTTTAACGGGTTTAGAGAACAATCAAAACATTACCAGAGGGAAAAAAATGCCATCATGGACACAGCTTTTCTGAGAGATGATGAAAAAGAACCAATGTAAGAGGTACGTGTTTTATTACAAAATGCACTATCCAAAATCACTCAAGTTATATTGATGAAGTTGGTGTGAGAAGTCATCCTGAACCAAACCAATGTGATTTAGTTGTCAAAACTATGATGAAGTATTCTGCTGCATTATTTTAAGGAAGAATATATCCAATGGAAGAATCACCTAATTGTGGGAATTTAGCTTCATAACTGAGAAGGGCTAGAATTTGGTTTTCTGTCCCTACTTGTATCAGAGATTATAAGCTCTGTGGAAGAATGGTGGATAAATACTGCATTTAGTGATGACATTTAGTAATTAATGAATTAACTAAGTCCAATTAGTCTTACTGTGATAAGAGCCCTCATGCCTGGGATCTTCCACCCGTCTCCTCTTTTCCAGGACTGTGACTGTGTATCTGTGTTTTGCCAGGATGCGTTGACAGAGCCGACGGTCAGTTTCACGGTGAGCAGGAGGTGCAAAGAGAATGGCTCTTCTTGTGCGGCTTCCAAAGTACTGGAGAATGGAGTCACTGATCTACAGCAAACACAGTGCAAAGACAATGTTTGTAAGGTAGGACACTCCTCAGCAGTATAAAATACATATAGTTGCTATTTTTCACAAAAATAAACTAGTAACTTACTGTGACAACACGAGAAATAGTTCTAGTATAATTAAGAATTCTCTGTATATGAGAGACTTCTGACCACATATTTCATTTTTTCTGCCTTTTCATTTTTTCCACCTTCATTTCAGACTGATACTGCAACGGTTTGAAAGCTCAGGGTAGTGCTCAAAGATCTTTAAACCATGATCTTCCCTTCATGGAAACACTTTTGCCTGAAAATCTGGGCTGCTGTAGTGAGCTGGAAATAGTACTTGCCAGCTGACTTTGACTGTGGACCCTCTGGGTCACCTTACAGAGATGGGGCTTGGTAGGTCACACATAAACTGTTCCAAGGAATGTGTGTCCTACACAGGGGTCTGAGTTGCACTGGGCAGCATTATTAAGAAAAGTTAGAAGTGTACTGAGGTAAAAGCATGCACAGGAATCCTAAACAGTACTAGGCATTACTGTGCTCTAGAAAATTAAATGTAACCTTGTCATATTTTATGTCTTATTACTCCAACATGATCCAGCCCATAGGAGGACTGGCAGAGAAAATTGTATAGTGGAGCAAGTGGAAAGGTGTCTGATGTCTCCAATAAACCCCAAGGAACACTTGGGTTATCTATCACTCAATGTCTTCCTGTATAAGTGCCTAGGGCCAATGGCATCTAGAGAAAACCCTGCCTCTGTGTTATATCCTGGAATATGAGCTTTTTGCAAGGAAAAATGGAAAAAAGACATGCCAAACACACAGAGATAGTGTAAGCTTAACATTTAAGTTCTGAAATGGGCAAATTATTGAGCCATTATCATCAGATCTTTGGGACAGGGAGATATTTTTTGTCTTACATAAGTGTGGTGGGTTGACCCAGGCTGGATGCCAGGTACCCACCAAAACCACTCCATCACTCCTCTCCTCAACTGGACAGGGGGAGAAAATAAAATGAAAGTCTTGTGGGTAGAGATCAGGACAGGGAGAGATCATTCACAGTTTACTGTCATAGGCAAAACAGATTTGACTTGGGGAAACTGATTTGATTGATAACAAATGAAACTAGAGTAAGATAATGAGAAGTAAAACCAGACCTTAAAACCTTGCCCCCAACCCTCTCTTATTCCCAAGCTCAACTATATTCCTGAATTCTCTACCACTTCTTCAACCCCAGAGATGCCGGGGGACAGGGAGTGGGGCCTGTGGTCAGTTCATCATACATTTTCTTTGATGCTTCTTCCTTCTCAGGGGAAGGACTCCTCACACTCCTCACATGGGAGACAGTCCTCCATGAACTTCTCCAATGCAAGTCCCTCCTACAGACTGCAGTTCTTCACAAACTGTTCCAGCATGAGTACCTTCCACGGGGTGTAGTCCTTCAGGAAAAAATCGCTCCAGCATGAATCCTCCATGGGCTGCACATAGATATCTGCTCCACTGTGCACCTCCATGGACTGCAAGGAGATTGCCTATCTCACCATGGTCTTCATCACATCCTGCAAGGGAATCTCTCCTCTGGTGCCTGAAGCACCTCCTCCCCCTCCTTCTTCGCTGACCTGGGTGTCTGCAGAGCTGTTCCTCTCACATATTTTCATTCCTATCTCTGGCTGCAGTTGAACAGTTGTTTTTTCCCCTTCTTAAATCTGTTTTTCCCCCTTCTTAAATCTGTTATCTCAGAGGCATTACCACCATCACTGATGAGCGTGGCCTTGGCCAATGGCAGGTCCATGTTGGAGCCAGCTGACATGGACATGTGGGAAGTTTCTAGCAGCTTCTCACAGAAGACACCCCTGTAGTCACCCCACTACCAAAACCTTGCCATTCAAACCCCAATACAACAAGGCATAAAAATAGGATGCTTTATGTGGCAATCAGGACACTAATATTTGGAATAGTCTAGCTGTTCTTTTGCAGTGAAAACATCATTCACAAACAACATTTTCTTTTGGAGAAAAGTACTTGCCTTTAGGATTGAAATATACCATCAGGGTAAAATCAGGACATGAAATCAGTTCCTCACAAGTTTGTGAATTTTAACCTAGCAGTTTAAAAACGAAGTTATTCTGTAGCTTCTAATTTTAGTAAGCTTATCACTGGAGATATAAAGTGCTACACAAGCAAGTCACCACTATTTTGTGCACAGTAGACTAGACTGAAAAGAGACAGTAGTTTTGATATAAATAAATATCATTCAAGATGTGTCCCGTTGTTTATAGGCCTGGAATCTAGTGATACAGTCCTTTTCCTTAGCAGTCTATTCAGCGAGTATGGGATGCAGTTTAATATCACACTTGGCTGAAGTGTAAGCTTTTTCGTAGCAGAGAGGAGCACAAACTATTTCAGAGCCCTGAGCTTCTAACACCACATCTGCATTTGTTCCAGAGCAAAGTCATTCCCCATGGAAAGGGTTAGCATCACTGATGAAAGAATCCTGAAAAAATCTCAATAGAACATTGTCAGAATCTTCCACATAAGTTTGCTAAATGTGCAATGCAAAACTAGTTTAGACGCTGGGATATTCAAGTAAAGGTTTGATCACTTGCTGGGCGGAAGAAGCACAAATAGCACAGAGTGAAGTCATAGGAATTGCATTAGGTCAGATAGCGTTCCTGGCATCCCAGCATTTTTAAAACACATTAATTGGGTGCCAAGCACAGGGTTAGAGAGTTTCAGATGGCCCTTCCCCACCACAGCACCCGTCACTTGTGTTGCCCTCTGCCTTTGCCCCTCCTTCCTCCCCTCTTATCTCCTCTCTTTCCTGTTCTCCTGCAGCCCCAGCAGCTGCTGGCCGCCCTTCCTCTCCATTTCCCTCCCTCCCAGTTCCTAAATCCAGCCCTTGTCCCAGCCCCCCTCCTGTGCTACCTCGCCCTCTTCTAGGCAGTCCAGCCAGATACTTCCCACTTTCCATTTCCCTTGCATTGTGGAAGAAACCCAGAAGACAGAGCCACCTCTTGCCTTATCTCACAAGAAAAACCCATTTTCCATCCCGCATGTGCTGCAGGGGCCAGCGCTGAGGGGTTAACTGAGGACGCGTGAGGAGCTCAGAGGGGCTGCAGCCCAGGACACATCCTTATTCCATTTTTGCTGGCATTACGGCTTCTCCCGCTCCCATCCCTCCCGGTGTGGCCTGGGTCCCACCTTGAATGTGGCAGCACTTTGTGTGCCCCCCTCCAGTTACCACACTTTTGTTATGCCACGAAAACACACCTTTCTCATGAAAGCAAAGCCTCCTGCGGTGTCACTTCTGAAGAATTTTGCTTCACACAAACGCTGAGAGGTGCTGCCCCCAGCACCCAGCAGTGAACACTCCAGGGTCCCTCTGGCAGCCTGGCCACCACCCCACGGCCCAGCCTGCTCCTGCTCCTGCTCCTGCTCCTGCTCCAGTGGGCCCTGGGTGCCAGCCAGGCCTGAGGGACGGGCTGTCCCACCCAGGAGGAACCAGGGAGAGGAGCCCACGATCCCTGAGGTGCCGCGGGGAGCCCGGCTGTCAGCCGGCCTGCCCGGCAGGGTCTGCCAGGGAAGTGCCTCTCCCTCCCACCTCCACATCAGGCCCCTGGGGAAGGGCCTAAATGTTTACAACAGTCTAGTTTGGCCAGGGTAAATATTCAACAGAATACTGATAACAGCATAAAAAAAAAAAAAAAAAAAAAAAAAGAAGAAGAAGGAAGTTGAGGCAGTAGCAGTGGCCTGGGCCATTTCCACACAACTCCAGGCAGCAGCAGCGCCCCTCAGGCAGCTCCCGGGGGTGCCCCTGACAGCCCTCGCAGGGCACGAGCTGCTCCAGGGGGCTTTTCCCAGGACATTCCCTCCCTCCGCAGACACACTGAAGTCCCTGAGGCTGCTGCCATCCAAGGGCTCCTGCGGAGCGCCGGGAAGGACGGTGGATCCATAACAGTGTCCGTGCCCCTGGCCCCATCCCACGGCCCAGGCGCTGGGCACCAGGCATTCTTATCCACCAGCTTCCCAAAGAGCAGAGACAATTCAGGATCCTACATTTAACAGCTTGACCCGATATCTAATCTGGTACTATTAAATAATATGAAGTATCTCCACACCTTTTAGGGTACCTGCTTGAGATTCATGCGTAGTGTTGCCAAATTTATTTCCTCTGCCCTTTCCTTCCAGAGCTGTTTGAAGTCCAGGTTACAAGATGCAATGTGTCCTGTTTTCTGTCCAAGCCAGTGCAATGCAGGGTGGGTTGTTGGATACACAGAATTTTAAAAAAAAATCTGGCCCACTGCATGCCTGTAGCAAGTGATTCCATACTTTTTTCCAAAGCTCTGTATAAAAGGCTTTGCATCACTGGACACGTTGATCTAGTTACTACTGGATGTTTTTCAGAATTTCCAATATTATAGCCATAGAAGTCATGTTTATGTATTTAAAGAGTCTGCTGGTTTTCATAAAATGTTTCTCAATCATAAAAATTCGGTTTGGAGAGAGAAGGGAAGCCAAGTGCAATAGATGAAAAAAAGCTGTTCACATATTTCCACGTTTTCTGGTTCTGATTTTTTGGCATTCCTATGAATTTAATGTCCAGAAGGCTTAGGCAGAAAAAAAAAATGGATCCATAACATTTTGAAAATTTGAGAATAATTGTTAAGTGGTCAAACATTTTCATGTACCAACCATTTATTAGTTCTTCCTCAGTTTAAAGACTCACATTATTTGTTAGCAGGTCAATTTATTACAGATTCAATACACCTTATATGAAAGGGATTGGTAAAGAACATCTGCAGCCCATGCCATACCTAGAGAATGGTGTGTTTGTCTGCACAGAAATTAATGAGGCTTTACAGCCAAGCTGAGATTTCCCATATGATTTAGGATGAGGCCTGTGTCAGCTTTGACATGATGTATCTGCTCTTACACCCTACAAAACACTGCACTTAGCTGAGTCACTGACCTCAGTTTAGTGCAATTGGCTGTTACACAGATGATCCACAGCTTTAACCACTGGTCTAAACAAACCACAGTGGGTGAATAAAAGTGAATAATGCATAAAATGAATTTTGTAATTTTGTTTTCAGCTTATAGAATAACATAAAAAACACAAAAGAAAACAAATTGAGCTCCATTAAAACTTACTATGTTTTTTTACGAAATTATCATGTCAAATGTATATTCATTTGATGTCTTACAAACAAGATAAATGGCCCAGTTTATATAATAAGAAAGCTCAAGAATTATGTAACCATCCTTGTACAGCTGAAAATAGACTTCTATTATCTGAGTTGCAATTCTTAGTTCTGTGTCTGCATGTTCTCCATGGCTGTGAAGTACTTTTAAACAGAAAATGTTTTGACATTTCCCTTGAAACCAGCATATCCAATTCTAGTTTATGAATGTATAAGGAAGATAATTGATTCTACTAGCCTCTGAAGCTTTCCCCTGTTTTACAGAATTTCTGGGTTCTTCCAAAAGTCTAGAATTTGGTCAGTAACTGGATCTTATGATGTATAATTGCTGTTTTTCTTTTGGCCAAGAAGAAAACAGCAAGGATATTTCAAGTTGAGGAGAGAAAAACAGTTCCTTGGCAGTTTCCTCAGATTCCAAGAAGACTGCATAATTCCATAAATATTGATGCATTGTCTTTGCCTGGCAAAGAAGCAAATATACAGTTTGAATTGTTGCCATAGAATTTCACTGACCATCATTTCAACTGCAGAAACAAAATTCTTCTTCCTAACATAATGGCTCAATTCATGTCGACCTAAGCATCTCTCAGGGAAGAACTCAAAAACTGTGAATCATCTTTTCAGCTACCCAATTCTGGTGGCATTAGTCCCTGTGTTTATTACAAGTAGCCACGCTTCACACTAAGCCAGCAAAGACTGTCAGAGTCTTGGTCCAGTAGCTTCAAATAACTGACTGCATCTTACTTCAATCCCACAGCTTTCTGCAAGTACTGAACTGCTGCAAAAGAGATATATCGGCCACCATGCAAAACAAGAGCTTTCCCATGAATGGGGAGTGCAACAAAAATACCACAAAAGAGAGCCAGCCTTATAAAAACAAAACTGGCACTATCAGCAATATTCATGGGCTGTGAGCAGCCTCAATTCCCATTTAACCAGCAAAGTAAGTTTCCATCTTTGCTGCTAAATACCACCTAGCTGAGCAATTAAAAAAAAAAAAAATCCATGAGTGGGACTTCTAGAAACTACCACACTAATATTAAACAGCATCAATAAGGAGGGTGATAAAAAAAACTTAGCATGTGGTTCTAATACCCCAAGTCATTCATTTACAGGACTGTGCAGATCTTCATTAGCTCCAAATGTGACTTTTAAATCCTTCTTGTGTTTGCATAAAAGTTCATAGAAATAGTAAGTTCTTCAGACTACCATTATATTTAATGTGCACATAGCTCCTGTATCAAAAAGTTAGAAAGAAGTTAATTTCCTATTTCACTTTCGGGAGAATATTTAAATGTGCTGGCTTTATGTTCTGTTGGATTTCCTAGTCAGAAAGGACTGGGTTGTAGAATGAAATGTCTGGAATGTAATTCTGCTTCCAAGTGTTTGTTAGATAAATACAGAACAAGCAATTAGATTATTGGCACTACTTTGATGGCTGTTTTCTGATGACTTCATAAATCCAAGAGCAAAACTTGAGTTCCTTACGCAGTCATCACCAGCACTCTAAGCTGGAAGTACAGAGCTATTTCATCAAAATGTTTGTGCTTTATGCTTGCATGTAGTTCATGGTGCCAAATGCCCTGTCTTGAGAACAATGAGCCAGTCCTACCATCTTATCAAAACAGCTCCTTTTGAAGAAAGAGCTCCAGTGAAGCCTACGAGTGAGATTCTGCCTCCATTTCCCAACTGCTGCTGATGCATCCTTCTCCAAGTTCCCTTCCTGCAGTGTCTCCACCCTGCCCCTCTTTCCTGACTGCTACCACAATAGCTTTGCCCTTTATCACCAAAATATCTCTAGCTATCTACTCAGTAAAAATAGCTGTTTCCTCAATGCCTTTTCCATTTTACATTGAAAAGGGGAAAACAAATGTCCTGCTTTCATGGGGTCCAATGCCAATGTGGTATCATTCCAAGGAAACCAGTTGCTGATATCATGCCCTAAGTCAATTGCTTTCTAGGAACAGAGGTTTCATACTAGCAAAGTTCATTGCTCTTTTGTGAGAAGAGTTCTCATCCCCCTACTCATTCTATAAAGTAATTTTTAAGATTAAATTTACTTTTAAAATTTATCAAACCTTGTTATGCATAATGTAATCTTCTCTATCCAGAGCTCTCACCATGCTACATTTATGCATAATAGCAAAAATCACCCCTTCTCATTCTATCATGCAGCTTCAATTCTCCTTTTTCACATATTTACATTTCAAAAGCAGCCATTAGCTTTGTCTTCTTTTCTTTCCATTTCCATTGTCATCTCCCTTTCTTTTCCATTACACGAATCCAGCCCTCTCTGTGCACAATCTCTTCTGTGCCTTCTGACATTACTATTACTTTGCAGCTGTAGTTCCTTATTCTCCTCCTACATCTGCTTCCTTTCCCCATGCCTTCTTCCATGACACACTCCTCTCCTACCTTCTTTGCTCCCTGCTTATTCTGACTGAAGCAGGTATCGAAAAAAAATCAATAGAAAAAAAAAGACATATATCTTTAGAGGGTGAATTTGTTTTAAATGTCTGCATTAATTCGTGATGAATTTTGCATTAGAGACAGACATTTCCATTGACTATGAAATCCAGCTTTTCGCCTCTGACAAGATAAGAGCGCTCATATAAAGAGAGGATAATTACACTCTAGGTGTCCAGAAGTCGACAGTTATAGTAACAATTTCTCAGCTTTTCAATAATTTCACTCCCAATTTTCAATTATAGATTCCTGGGCCAATAACCTATGTAAGATGTTCAACTGAATCTTCCTTGAGATCTTGGTTAAGACTAAACCATGTTGATTTTCTTTTTTTTTTTCTTTTTTTTTTTCCTTCTTTTTCTACATATCTTTGAGACAAGCTGTCATTATCTTGGATCTTTCATACTGTCCAGTCCCATTAAATTATATCTTATCCTATTCGTTCATAATGAAGCCATAAAAAGCCTTTTCCTGTTTGCCCACTTCATTATAGCCCGTCTTTGATATATATCTTTTGCACAAAACTTAGGTACCAGGTTGTGGGCCTTCAAAGGAAGGCAGCTTTTTTTCACCATACCTGTGACATTTCATTTATTAGGATGCCAGCCTCACCCACTCATCAAATTCTCATATAATCAGCTTACATAATTTCATATAATCATCTCATATAATCAGCTTATATAATCAACATATTTTGTTTGTTTTCTTTTTCTCAGCTGGCCTTAAGTGTCCAGGGGATGTGAAACAAGGGTTTTGTGAGTATCCATGAAATAATCTCCTTCAAGACCCATCTTAAAATTTAAAAATCTGATTCTTGTTTTAATACATTGGCCATGGCTGGAGAGCTAATATGCCAAAAAAGTACCTATCACAGGAGCAATAACTGTAAAAGGTGATTAATCATTTCCTCCTCCTTTCTCTCCAGCTGTGGAAGAAATATGAACAGGAGAGAATTTTGCTTTTCAGGACTGAACAGAAATTCCCACTGCCAGTATGGTGTATCAGGCTTCCAATTCCAACCTGGATATAAAGCTTTATAATTTGGGAACTGAGTCTTTCAAGAAACTAGGAAAAGTGCTTTTGGATCTTCTCTGACTGGGAAAGCAACTGAAGCCCTGGTATCTGCCCTCCTAGAAGGCAATATATTCCTTATTCCTTCCTCCCAGCAGAAGTACTACATCTACCTGAGACAGTGTGCTGCTGTGCAGAGACATCTAAATTGGCTCTGTCTGAATTAATTCAGAAAGTGGAAACACAGCGTAACCAGCTAATTAGCTCTTCTCAGAACTGGCTGAGAAGCAGAGTTAAATTACTAAAAATGAGTGCAACAGTTATACATCTGGCTGGTACCAAAAGTATTTCTGGCACAATACCGTGCCAGGCAAACCTATACACAGGGCTTGTATGGGCTTTTTTTTCTGATGATTCCTATTCTAATTTCAATACTACAGCACCAGTTCTTCTCCTTACTACATATATTTGCAAATACTTCATAATGCAGGAGAGGTAAGAGTGCCCTGCTAAATCTGCATACAGCCTGCTGCTAAATGTGGTATCACTCTCTAATGCCTTTAATGCTGGAGATTCAGAAATAAGCCCTCTATTTTTCATGTTACAGGTATTAACATTTAATTTTATACTGGAAAATGTTGATCCCTGTTCCTGTGAATTTAAAGCTATAGGATATCATTCGCAGCAGCTTTTAAAATTCCTGGAATGTGTGATACCTGAGAGAGGAATACTGTGTGGTACTATGAGTTCTGTCTGGCTTTCCAGGATATGAATGAAAACTGCATTTTTAGAATTTGAAAAAAAAAGACAGCTTGCACTATGTGCCTGACAGCAAGGGCTCCATCCCAGAGCATCATGGATATTGTTAAAGACATATTTACAGAGAAAATTGGCAATGTCCATCCCCATGCTTCTTCCAGATTTGTCTGGAACTCTGCCTTCCAATATAAGGTTAATGTTGGTATCAGAGCTGCGCTGGCAAAACTGTACTTTTCCTCAGATGGCTCATAAAAATTGGCAGGTTCGTTTGTTTGTTTGGGTTGGGGGTTTTTTGAGGCACACAGTGTATGCATAATCTGAATGAAGAAATTATCAGACTTTGGAAGGGGAGTTTGCTCATGCAATAACAACCAGAACCAAATTCTCACAGCAAGCTCAACACAATACTGATTGTTTTTCTGAAGGAAGAAAGAATGAAACTGGCCCCTACCCAGTCAGAGGAGAATCTGCAGTGTGACAGATGCTGTATCTCAAAACCCATAAACACTGCGTATTACCTAAAGAATATTATCTCTAGCAAGGTCTTATTTTCCTTAAAATTTATTCATGAACTTTGATTTCATAAGACGTTGCAGTGTTTGCTTTAAGTCACTGTTTAACTGCATGACAGATTCTTTTACATGAATTTAAATTTGCTTGCTGGACTATTTATAGAATAAGAATACATGCGTGAATAGTTAATTACAAATGTGAGTAACTATATTCTAAAGTATTTTTCCAGATTCATACATGAAGATTTTAACCAGAGCTTTAATGAAAAGTTGTTTCCAAACTAGCTATGGTTGGTGGGCATGTGACCCTAAATTAAAACAGTGTAAAGTTTCAACCATGACATCTGCGTTAGATATTACTGAGTACCCAATAAAATCAAGCCAGATAACAGTTCACCTGAATAAGCAGTGAGCAAAAACACACAGTTCAAGAACACAGTTTCAAAGCAAAGTGGTAGAGATTTTTGGAGATGTTTGTCTTTTCTGTTCTCTGAGATTATAATTCAGCCCACACAGTCAGCAGAGTATTCTCTGGAAACACCAACTTAGAGTAACATCCCAACATATGCAAGACATTTTGTTCACCATGCTCTAGAGGAAACATTCAAGACAAATAGGAAGCCAGCTATGGGTGGTCTTCAGAAGTTGAAGAGGAATGTGTTAGAGTAGCACAGCCCTGGAAAACATACCTATAAGGGTTAACATATGCATTTACATGTGCACTATAGGTTCAGCATGTGCATGTATACTGGAGAGCAGTAAGTACAGCATGTTGTGAAAACAAAAGCTTCCTTCTCATTTCAAACAGCCAGCACACCAAGTTCCATGTCAATCTGCATTTTTCTCAGGCAAATTGCAAAAGAAGGTATTACAGACATTTTCACTCAAACAACATACTTACAAAACTTTGCCATTATTTCACCAGTTTTTACAGACTTTAAGTAGCTGAAGGCAAGGTATGAACTGTTCTTTGTCATTACAATAGCAATGAGCAAAAAGGAATGGACTGTAAGTGTCAAAATATGTAATGCAATGCAACTTACATATGTCAGCTGTGCTTGTTTCCCTTTAAATTGTAATTATTCATGTCTTATTGCTGAACAAATCTGAACCTGGTTACCTAGTGTATTAAAAGATCATTAAAATATAAAATTGAGTAGATTTCTTTGACTCATAAGATAAAACTCTGAACTTCACAAGAACAAAAGAAATTTCTAGAGTTAAGGTTGAAGAGTTCATGCCACAGTTATTTCACATATCTGTTTTAGCTTGTTGCAGAAGATGAACTTTACAACTGCTCTCCTAAAATCAATATTGCTGACCTTTTAGACTGTCAACCCTGTCTAATGAAAGAAGCAACCTTGTAGTTTGGGGTTTTTTTAAATTTGAACTGCTTTATGCTGTCCATAATCTGAGATCACAAATTTTTTATAGTCCTGCTACAGCTGTAAATAAAATGATAGCAAAATGATAACGTCACAGCATGCTATCTGCAGCACTATTAGCAGCTCCTCGCTATGACTAAAGGAAACCTGAAATATTTGTGCTAATGCTGATCACAGATTCCAGAGTATAAATAACTACCTCTGTCTGGACCATTTAACGAACTACATTTTCCAACAACAATAACAGTGTCTGCATTTGGTAGGTTTTAACACCCATGCTTGGGAACCCCATACAAAATAAACATGAGGTCAGGTAAGCTAAGGACAAAGTAAAATTTGTGAGACAAAGATTCCAAAATATATAGTGATTTGAAAATACGAAAAGTGTTTCTTTTATTTCTCAAATGCAGTTAAATTCAGCTGCTCAGCTGAATCCCAGTAAAGTTCAAAGCTGACAAGCAGATAACTTTAACACAGGACAGCTGCAGTCCCGGTGCCAATTAACAACCTCCGCCACTTTCATGAAACTCCACTGGCTCCTGATTTACGTGCCTGTACTGTAAAGCCTCTAAACCAATTCCCAAAGTCAAAATAAAGTACAGTCTGTGCAGCAAACTGAAATCTCGCTGGAGTCACAGAGAAATGCCATGTTTCAGCTGAAGATTTCAGGATTCCTGTGTTAATAACAGCACTCTGAGGAGCTGGTAACGGGAATGTGCTTGCGCATATGCTGCTGTCATTAGATCACCCATTTGTTTGTATACAGATCCCAGACTTCCAAGCTTAGGCTAATTTTAGCTGGACTCGGATGATCTTGCCAGACTTGCTATCCCTCACTTTGCTAATTATTGCTCAGCACTCTGCTCCAGCTGACTTACCTTTTTCACTGTCTGTGCCTTACTGCCAGGGAGGAAGCAATGAGGAGTACTTGGGGCAGCCTCCTTATATCTTCCTTGCTGTGTTTTAGTCAGTTTGTTGGGTGTAATCCCATTAACAACTGCTGAAAGGATGCTGCTGCTCATGAGAGGAGTCAGGGTCTGGCAGAACAGACAGATGGCCACCACTACGGCCAGAAGGAAGGGACGAGGGCGACAAAACCTACGGCACCTGGGGACTTGCCCACAAACCATGGCCTCTTTGCCGTCCTCACTTCGCCCTTTGCCACATTCCAGATGCAGTCCAAGTAGCCACGTCTTGCCACGGTAAAAAAAGTTAAAGGCACTCTTTATCCAAAACTAGCATGAATTTTCCCATTTCTGCTGCTGAGTGTTTTCCTGGCGCCAGGCAAGAAGTCACAAGTTCCAGAGGAGCAGAGGCTTAGGGAGCACCTTCCCATGAGGGTACTGGAACGACCTACGAAAAAACAACAAGTGAGCAGCAGCAAACAGCAGCATGTCATGGGGCATCCTGCAAGGAGCCGTGGCAAGCTCTTCAACACTGCTCTTGGGAGAACAGACCAGCCAGCAATCAGGTGAGGAGAAGAAATCTTCACCCCCTTTGCAGAAGGAACTACTCAGCCAGACAATAATATCCAAGAAAACAAGAGGTTAAAGCTTAACACGTCCTGTCCACAGCTGAAAAATGTAAGAGAGAGTACCAACTTTGTGAACAATCATTTGCTGTTTTAGCTCTCTTGCATTCTCAATTCCCACTTTGTTTTTATAGTTTCCTTCTTTCCAGTCCTTTTAAATTTCCTCCTTCCTGTCAGCATGAATAGCTTTCTCTCTAACAGTGATAATTTATCTGAAAACTGACAGACTATGAAGATTTCATTTGCATTTGTTTTGTCCAGATTGCAAGTTCAAAGTTAGGTTTACTTACTTGGTTCTTACTCTGTTTGAAGTTTTCTGTTCTCCTCTAATGGGCTGCTGATTAAAACCACTTGGAACAACCCTGGCTCATGATCCCAGCTCGTCTCACACACTCAGGAGGCAGGCACACGCACATACACACGCCATCTGAAGCCAGTTGGACCACAGACTTCATATAAATAAAGGCTGGACTGCTCAGAGGGTGGAGCCAAACTGGCTCTGCTCAGAACAGGCACAGGGCTTGGAGACGCAGCCTGAGGTCTGGATGGGGAACAAGAGGTGTCCTCGCTCATGCTGCATGCCTCGAAGCCACCATCACTGCAATTTTTAGAAAACTGCTGTTACAGTGATTAGCCTAATTGAAACAATATTAATATCTCGCAGGGAGCAGCACCTGCAATATGCTAATCCAGATTAACAAAAAACACTGTAAAATAAGCAGATTTACATGGACAGAAGCGTCACTGACAAAGCAGTTGTCAGTAATTTTCCATAGTAGCTACAATATCTCATAGCAGTGTATAAATAAAACTTCTTACTGATGTCAAAGAGGGAAAGAAAGGAGGGCGGACAAAAATACTCCAATGAAAGCACTTAGTATCTAAGCCACAAAAGGTCTTAGTTACTACTTCCCCCTGCTGACACAGGACAGGGACAGGACAGATGGGAACAGTTGACAAACTCTGTTATCTTTATAGACCAAAACTTCTAGTATAATCAAGTTCTTTTAGCTAAAAATATCTGTTTACAAGTCATCTGTTTTATTTTCCATCCTTAGTTAACTATTTTTGAAAAGAAAGTTCTTCCTACACTGCCTTATACATAAGAAATGGCATTGGAACAGTAACTTTCAGCCAACCTACAGTATAACAGGGGCAGCAGCATAAGTAAGATAGAGGCTTATACACAGCAGGGAAGGATAGAGGTATTGTTTGAAGTGCTGGGGTTTATTCAGCTTTTAAATCCTTCTCTTTTTTCCAAACTAAACCTATCAATTTGCACACAAAGAAAACACATTGCGCAGGACCTCAGCTGTCACATGCAGTGCATTTTACAGAATCACAGAATACTCTGAGTTGGAAGGGACTCACAAGGGTCATTGAATCCAACCTTTAGCTCTGCACAGCACCATCCCCAACAGCCATACCATGTGCCTGAGAGTATCATCCAAACACTCCCTGAAATCTGTCAGGCTCTAGGGAGCCTGTTCCAGTGTCCAACCACCCTCTGGGTAAAGAACCTTTCTCTGGTATCCAACCTAAACCTCCCCTGACACAACTCCAGGCCATTCCCTCAGGTCCTGTCACTGGTCACCAGAGAGAAGAGATCAGTGCCTGCCCCTTCTCTTCCCCTCACAAGGACACTGTAGACTGCAATGAGGTCTCCCCTCAATCTTCTGTTCTCCAGACTGAACAGACCAAGTGCCCTCAGCCGCTCCTCATATGGCTTCCCCTCAAGGCCCTTCACCATCTCCGTTGCCCTCCTTTGGACACTCTAATAGCTTAATATCTTTCCTATATTTTGGTGCCCAAAACTGCACACAATATTCAAGGTGAGTCTCTAGCAAGCCAACAGATCTGGCTAGCAGGCATCAGAAAATCATGGGTACTCCCTGCAGCTTTCTGTGGGGTAGGTCTCTGCCATCCAATGGAGAAGGGGACTCGGAGCTGGTGCAAAGGATTGCAGAGGCACTGCTGCCAGCCAGCCTGGGAACCACAGTAACCTCATCAGCAGAAGAAAAGAGCATAGAGAGTTGCTTTCTTGTTATAAGATGTGGGTTTTGGCATGCCCTGATTTCTGGGTCCACAACCACCAGCTGTCTGGGTGGCATTTGCATGGTTGTCAACTTTTCTCAAATTCTTAGTGAGGGTATTTTAGTCAGAGCTTTATGTGCTATTGCTAGAAGACTTGATTAAAACCAGTTTATAAAGATTTGGATTAATGGCCGCTCCATGATATGGAGATCATACCCCCTTGGAGAATCCCACACAAGAACCAAGTAACCCACTCTGTACTCATCCTCTGCTCCCTCAGGTACCTCAGCACAGCAAGTAATCCTGCTCTCCCTCCAGCCCAACATAATTTTCCCCTTTCAAGCGCTTTAGTGGGGTCTTTATATTCACTTTTTTTCAATGTCTCAGAGTCAATTCATCCTTCCTGCAATTGCAAAATCACTCCTGGGTCCCAAGTCTTCAGGACAAGTGGGCGACAGATGAAGGGAAATCAGCAGGGGGCAGATGGTTCACTCTGCCTCCAGTATCTGCCTTCTGTCCATCTGCTTTTCCCAGATGTTCTGAGGAATGAGCTGGATTTTTCTCTATGTTTTTTGGTTTCTTCTCATGATGACAGCATGTAATGCACATTTCTTAAGCTGTAAATACTTTTTCCCATCACAGCTAGAGTGCAATGAATGTGATTCCTGTTATCTTTTGCATCAGGATTCCACTAAACTTCTGGGCTTACATGTCTAAGGACTTGCCTAGTCACAATCTGACATGTCAGGAAATTAAGCCAGGACCATTGCATATGGGGACTAATTCACCTGGTCTTGACTAGTCATTTAGGCAAAGGATGTAAGTGGATAGAGGGACAGGCCTCCTGAGTGTCAAATTCACAAGAAAAATTATTCAGTGCATAATATTCAAATAACTATTGGCAAAATCAGAAATATCCAGCTAAGTATTTGTATGGTATATGTGCATATTTCAGAATTCTTAGCAGAAAGGTATACATCTCCTTCTGACATATAAAACAAATTTAGTATTCATTTCCTATTTGGAATTACCATTCCTGTTCCTTTCAGTGGCTGCTCCCATTGCATGGAGCCCTCTAGTCTGTTTACCTCTTCCTACTCCTCCCACGCACTCAAGACTGCCTGCCTGGCTGTTCCCTACAGCAGCCAGCTGCTGTCCTGCCTGGCATGAGACAAGGTTGTGCAGGGATTGCTTCTGCCAAAACCAGCAAGCCATGACCGTCAAGAGTGATCTCCAGTGCTTGCAGCCAGAATCACAGTTCCATTTTCATCATCTGGAATAGACTATAAGTGTTTAAATCTACCCTGACACAGAAAAGGTGAGAGGAAAGTCATAAGACTAGCTAAAAATGCCAGGGACTGGGATTTGAAAGGACTTAGTCAAGGTACCATGCAGGCATGTAATGTTCATCATTCATCATCTCACTGGGGTTTTAAGTAACCTGGATCATACACACAGAGCTTCCATTTTACATGAGTCTTCATGTTTGTTCAGTGGTGAAAGCTATTGACCACTGAAAAATTATTTCCATGGTCTAAGGAGTGACCTGGACATATAATTGCCAGGAGCAAGGAGAAAACATTAGGCAAAGAAAGTTAACAGGAATTTAAGGCCAGCTGAATAGATGCGTTTTATGCATGCTTAACTTCACTTGGAGATCTAACATAAATCATTCCATAACTTTGAATAAAACTAAGTCTAGTTATAAGTGCTTGCAAGGTCAGGTCTTGATATAAGAAAACCATTTAGCATCAGTAATTTCACTTTAGAGAGGCTGTCAAAAAGAAAACATGTTTAAAAAACCTTTTCACAATTGCTCTGTTCTGGAGACAGTTTCAAATTTCAAAGCATAGCATCCTAGCAACCATTTTAGTGCTAAATGAGATCCCATGAAAAATATGCTCAAACTGATAATTTCTAAATTAACTGATAGTCAAGTGCTTGTAATCATGTCTGTTATCTTCACAGTCCAAACCCATATACTACTTTAATTGTTTATGGTCAACTCTTCAATTTCTTTTTTAATTTCTAGCATACTAAAAATTGCTCCAAGGGCCATAAATTCTCACTAACTTCAAAAATTAGAAAAAGGTTTCAGGAAGAATTGGCATAAATAGTACTGTAAATATCCAAGCAAAGCATCTTGTTAAGCTGTGCTGGAGAAAGCCTATTCAGCTACATCCTCCATGATTTTTTACTTCACCCTAAATTAAATCCAGATTGCAATTAGATTTGCAGTGTCTTCAATCCTGTGTGTGGTCCCATTATAAGCAGTGAATGTGGAAGACTGGCATAAAGTGCAGAAAATAAGAAAAATATATTACTGCTCTGCACATTGGAAGATTTGATACTGCTGAAGTTTAAATCAATCCCAGCATAGTAAAAACTCATCCTTTCTCCCCTTCTCCCATTCATAGAATCCTGTAAGTCTTAGTGATACTGTGATTTTGCTCCACTCTAGAGAACAAAGATTCATGTCTTAATCCCACTTCAGCTCAGCTCTCTGATTTTGGTTCACAGTGAAGGCAGGCAAACAGAAAAGCATAGAATCACAGAATATTCTGAGTTGGAAGGGACCCACAAGGAACACTGTATCCGACTCTTAGTCCTGCACAGCACCATTCTCAAGAGTCATACCATGTGCCTGAGAGCATTGTCCAAACACTTCTTGAGCTCCGTCAGGCTTGGTGCTGTGACCATTTCCCTGGGGAGCCTGTTCCAGTGCCCAACCACCCTCTGAGGGAAGAATCTTTCTCTACTATCCAACCTAAACCTCCCCTGACACAACTCCAGGCCATTCCCTCGGGTTCTGTCACTGGTCACCACAGAGCAGAGGTCAGTGCCTGCCCCTCCTCTTCCCCTCACGAGGAAGTTGTAACTGCAATGAGAGCTCCTCTCAGTCTCCTCCAGCTGAACAGACCAAGTGCCCTCAGCCGCTCCTCATATGGCTTCCCCTCAAGGTCCTTCACCATCTTCTTTGGACACTCTCCAGTAGCTTAATACCTTTCTTATACTACGGTGCCCAAAACTGCACACAATATTCAAGGTGAGGCGCCCCAGTGCAGAGCAGGGTGGGACAATCCCCTCCCTCGACTGGCTGATGATGCTTTGCCCGATTCCCCCCCAGGACAGGGTTGGCACTGCTGACTCACATTCAACTTGCCATCGACCAGGATCCCCAGGTCCCTTTCCATGGCACTGCTTTCCAGCACCTCATTCCCCAGTTTGTACATACATCCAGGGTTGTCCCATTCCAGGTGCAGAATCCGGCACTTTCCCTTGTCAAACATAATATGATTGGTGATTTCCCAGCCCTCTAATTTGTCAAGGTCTCTCTGAAGGTACTGCAAATTCTTGGAAAGCAAAACAGTTGATGTTAATGTGAGAAGAGTTTTAAGGAAGACTCCCCTTAGGTTTTGCTCCTCATTTTTGTTCAATTTGTTTAGTATTTTTACTTTATGTAAGAATCAATAAATCCTATGGACTACACAAGCAGTGTGTTTAATTGTCTTATAGTATTTATAGTCCATATATATATGTATAGTTGACATATAGTGCCTTCTATTTAAGGAAATAGTCCCAATTTAAGTGTATATTTTATCAGTGTTTTAAGAGCTGTGATAGCTGGATATTTTGCCTCAGGAGAGATGTTGTTAGGCCTGGAGTTCTATGAGCAGATCAGCCAGTCTAGTAATGCCTTGCCATGGAAAGGGAAAGGTCTTGCTTGGTCCCTTCCCGCCTCCCTTTAGCATCTCCTCCTTACCTCTGCTTCTGTTCTTTCCCTTACTCTTTTCCTACCTTGTAGAAGTGCTCATGAGATCCTTTCACAAGGAAGTGCACAACTGAGTTTTTTTCACCAGGTGAGTGGGTTGAATTGACTCTTGGAGAGGTCCAGTGGGCCTTAGTGCTGGTACAGGTGAGGAGCAGCAGGAGAACACAAGTGAGAGCGGATGTGAACAGAGGAAGGAAGCGAGACCTTTTAGCCAGTGGTGAAGCTGAGCCTCAGCTCACCAAACTACCAAACCTACCAGCTTCCCTAAAGTTTTAGGCAGAATCTGGGCCAACTGAGTTATTTGTCCAGAGGTATCTCTTTGGAACTCAGCTCACTACTGTTTTGGCAGAAAGGTGACAATAAAACAGAGTTACCTATTTATGTATAATAATACAGCAAGTTGCTTGCAGGAAGGTACAGGAAAGCAGTTATGAATATACTGTTCATAAGTATTATGAATATACTAGTTCCTGCTTATAAGGCAAATTTGAATGTCATGAGGAGAAATAGATCAGCAAATTCTCTGCTTCTTCCTGTCTACACTTATTTGCTGACTCTTGACATAATCCCCTAGCAGCAGTTACTCAGAGATAACATAGATCTATGGATTTTGTAGCCAGTTTGATTGCTCAGTCATTGGTTACTGCCGAGAGAGGAATAAGAAACAGTGATAATCAAAAAATGCCCAGACAGGCACTAAGAACATGGATATTTGTCTTTAGGTATGCAGAACAGGAACAAAGGGAAATATCTCATGACAGCATCTGTGTTTGTTTTTACTTGAAGTAATCATTTTATTTTGTGATGGTCCACTTTTTTTCTCTGGCATCTTGCTGATACTCCTCTTCTTCTCACCTCAGGTAATAGCATTTAAACTTTCATTCTCAGCTCTTCCTCTTCCTGAAAACTTCTTCTAATGATATCTCTGTCTTCTCTCAAGATCATTCACTTCTTTTACCACAGTGAGTAATCTCTTGCTTTATGAGATCTAGAACCTTCTTACCGCCTTTCAGTTATATTTTCTGGGTTTATTATATGAAAGGAATTTGCACAAATACTTTTCTACTTTCTCATGCACTTCTCTCAAAAGCAGAGCTCTTCACTGCCTTGTACCTGCAGAAGGGCTCTGAATGCACTGTATGTGCTGCATAGTAGTATTTTCCTTGCAGTTCTTCCTAGCTGCATATATTCAGATGAATGTGTATCAAAATGAGAGTACCAGTGTCACTGACTCCATCCGAGCCACTCCATGCCTGCTTAAATGTTGTCTTCAATAAGGGTATTTGTATTCCTCATGAACTGTTCCACATACTGGGACTGCAGTGGGAATGTATGATGCTTGGAAACGGACCATGGAATTGTTCAAACAAGAACAAGAAATATGAAAGAAAAGATCAGTCTGTAAGGGCATTTTGCAGAGGGAAGAGAAGAATTAAAAAACCTTTTAAATTTTAATGTTTAGCATTCTGCATTTGGTTTATTTGTTTTTAAAGTTAATTGTTCTAGTTTCTGTTCCAATATATATTCTGTCCAAATATAGACTTGAAATGTCATAGTCCTCCAGGTTCTGTCACAAGTCTTTCCTCTTTGTGTAAACTAAATTATTTAATTGTCATGTTCCCTTTTCACTTTAGCCTGGCCTCATTATATAAGTAGCCAAAACTAGTGTTGTGTCTATCTTTTTCTTCTGTTCTACACCTTAAGTGGGCCCACAACAGTCCAAAAAATGAGAAAAGCCAAGGTCACCAGAACATTCATAACAGTCATCCCCAAGCACCAGTTGCAATCAAGTTCAGAAGCAGTATCTGTTTCAAATAAATCAACTTGCAGAAGCTGCAATAGAAAAATACAATTCAACTTCTCATTCCATAAACACTCATCTTCAAATTCACCCTCTAAATTCCTTAAACTGTGTTTTATTCTGTCCCCTTACCTTTGGCTGCCTCCCTTCCTCTTCACTGCTTGTGTGATCAGGAACAGCCTCTCTTTCTTTAGAAAAATCGTTGCTTTGCTGAGACCGCTTGCAGACTTTTAAATGACGATCCCAATGTCTTCTAGGTTTGCTCCTTGGCAGCAAAGAGACAAAAGACAGTCTCCTACAAACAAGCAAATATTGTCACCTCTATTGTGTGTATGTAAAACAAGGGTGGAATGCTCTTAGATACCTTTAGGCAAAAGGGAGCAAGAACTTCCTATTTCTTGCTATTAAAAGGCTTTGCACTGATGGATACTTGTTTAGCAGAGCTCTTCTATTAGCAAGGAGAGTTTTAAGACAACCATATTACACAGAAATGTTGACTAAATGCTCACCTGTTCCTCTCAAGGCACCCATAGATTTAACCAGCCCCATCAAGAACAGACATTATATATACTATACAACAGTTTATTCCAGTTTGTTGCATTCTCATGGTGCTGCCAGAATATACAATAAGCAAGTACAGAACTGTGTCAGCTGGGGCACTTTGCATACTGTACACATATATGAGAAATCATTGTACAAGTGACTAGAACATGTGAAGATGCAAGACATGATATTTTGTTGTTAGGGGTAGGCAGAAAAAGATAACAGTATACTTCTGAACTTATCTATCTAGTTGTAACTGTATAGCTTCTCTCGTGAGTCCAGCTGCTGCAGCATGATTGCTGCAGAACAAGATAGCAACAACCACTGTGGCACAGATGCTACTTCAGAAATACCCTTAAGTACATTACATCTTTTAAGCAGTGACTTTTTGCAGACTAATCCAGATGATATTTCTAAAAGTAAAGCTGAAAATTAGATTTAACCATTTTTATGTCTTACAAAAGCTATGTGGCTGGAATAAATAAATAGAATAAAGGAGGGGACACAGAATGTCTCTGTTGCAGCTGGCATGAGGTCTGATGAGTTCTTTGTGTCACTACACTGCCTCTTAGCTCTGGTCTGCTGGTCTGCACAGCTTGCTCAAAACATGCCTGATGGATGTTGCACTGGGCTGGGAAGCTGAAACTGGGGAGTGACGTCATGCTGAACCACTGTGATATGGCTGGGAGGAAGCTGAGCATCACACTGTCAGTGGGTGATCTTAACCACTTTGATTAAACAGGTCATGTGTAAAACTAGCATGCCAGGCAAGGGTCTGTTGACAAAGCAAGGATTAAGGATGATATTTCTCAAGTCTGAGAGATCTAAAATGTTTTGCTGTCATTTGTCTATACATACTTTGAATTGTCCAGAAGAGCTGAAAAGTGAATTGAAGCATTTTTGCTCACTGGCTGGTCACTGGGTTGTTTGGGTCTGTCTCCTTTGTGCATTGTTTTGTTATATTTTTAAATGTATGTTCTATGACTTGAGGAAGATGTAGATGTACTCAGGATTTGTTTTGAAAAAATTAAAATATAACCAAAATATAACAAAAAAGGAATTGCTCTGAAATACAGTATGAAGTAGCCAAATAACCTCATAACAAACTGTTTTAATAAATCATAATTTCTGTGTAACTACATTTTGATGCACTTTTAAAGTGTATTAAACAGACTCTTTGCTTTGGAAAATCAGTAAAACCAGGTAGTGTCAACACAAAAAAATAATGAAATGTGTATAAGGCTGATAGCTAATTTGCTTGGTTTAAAATAGTCTTTAGGAGAATTACTGAGAACTTTTGGGATTGATTTAAAATCATACCTTCATTAGCCAAATACAAAATCAGGTTACAGTTTTATAATGTGCTGATGTAATTATGAACAATATGTTTAGATAATTCCTTTCCTCATGAGTTTAAACATGACTGGTTAAGATTCAAACAATAGGGAAGAAGAAAACTTAGAGTCTTTTCAATCATAGGGCTTGTCAGCCACCGGAGAAAGACATTCCCAGGACATTCCTTTCACCCTCTTAACAGAAGTCTTTAAGTAAATAGCTGTCACTGAGTGTTTGGAAAGCATTTTCAAAGTGAAAAGTACTTTAGCATTAGTAAATCTTGAACATTAATGCAGATACTAACCAAAACTCCTTAAAGTTGAATTTTCTTCTCTTTTCTGCTTTGGAGAATCATCTCTAGTTTTATGTTCTGGGCTAAAACTTCCCTGAGATGTTTGACCAGTCTGTATTTTTTATTGTATTTATATCTTACAAGAGCAACCAACAATGTTTAGGAGAGATGGTCAGAACAATTCTACTGACTTTTGGACTGTTTAATTTTCCAGACCTGACCAAGGAGCACGTTTTTATTATCAGTTCATTCAACTATTGAGTAATCCATCCATCTAGAGAATGTGCTTTCTTTAAAATCTGAGATTAATTTGACCCCAAATAACACAACAGACTGATTAAGCACATTTTTAAATAATTTAAGTCAAGAATAATATAGCCAAGTGAATTTGTCACAGAAGAAACACTCTAGCTTGTCATCTTTTCAGCAGCGCTACATAATTGAACATTTATTAAGAGAATTTTTAACTATGATAAGCACTTTATTTTTACACCACCCTTTCACAGTAACAATGTAATTTTAATCTTACCAAAATAAAAAATAACAGAGCTGTAAACAAAATGTCCTTTGTGAACACAGGGAAAATATTTCTGCATATCTGACAAGGAAGGATTCCCTAATTCCGTAGTACTTCCCTGACTGACCCCTTCCAGCACTTAACTACAGTCACGCTTGGAAAGTTTATCCAAACATCTATCCCATGTCTTTTTCTGAAAATAAATCATAGAAATTGCTTTGAAATTGTAACCAGCATGACGTTATTTATTCTTCTAAGAAGAAAGGCTTAATACAACCTTAACTAGGAAAATGAAGTCAACTGTCAACCTAATAAATAAATCTGTGTTCAGCAACAAAAGTAGACTTAAGATTCCTCAAAATTTTGATATTTTTAAGAAAAATATATAAATTATAGCTGAATAACTGCATCTAATTTATTTAGCTCAATAATCCTGTCATTGTACTCTATAACTTCAACACGCTTTTTTTTAATTGGCAGTAGCCAGTTTCATAAATTTGGGCATACACATTTGATTCAATCTGTTCACTGCTGAATAATTATTTACAGAGGAACAGAGCTGTCATAATACTCAGAAGTTTTCATAATACAAGGTACATGGTACAAATAGATATTAGGGCTTGTGGAGCCTAACATTGTTCACCATTTTCATGTTTAGTCATGAGGCAAGTATTTCTCTACTTTAGCTGTAGAGCACTAGCTAGGGGTTTGGGTTTTTAAAATACTTCTAGGATTTATTTTTTTTCAATACTTTTAGGAGGTTAGTTTTTTTCATCAGTAGACTGAATAGGAATAAGGGAATTATTGCTACCCCTATAAAAAGGGAGCACAGTTATAAACGGTTTAGTTCACGTCCTCCATGTGCCAGTGTGTCTGTGCTCTGCTGCTGGGATGCCCCTGGGGCACAAGGGGGACACGGAGCTGCTGGAGCAAATCCAGAGGAGGCCTTTTGGCAATTTGAAATTGAACAGAGGACTGAAACACCCCCCTGTGAAAACAGGCTGAGAAAGCTGGGGCTGTTCAGCCTGGAGAAGAGAAGGTTGGGTGGAGACCCTGTAGTATCCAGTATCTGCTGGGGACCTACAGGGAAGCCAGAGAGAGACTCTTCATCAGGAACTGCAGTGATAGGAGTGATGGGTACAAAGTGAAAATGTGGAAATTTAGTTACATGTGAGGAGGAAATTCTTTACTTCTAAAATAAAAGATGTATGCAAGCACAAGCCTGTGAGTAATCAGGCACCTTGTTGACAACTTTTGTATGATCAAATAGCTCCAAAAATACAAGATTTATCTAGAGGAAAAAGCTATTGTTTTTCTTTATAGAATATTATGTGAGTATAAAAGCAAGATATGGATTTGAAAGTGCTAAGAGAAACATTACTGTAAATTGGTATAGGTACAGTAAAGTGGGGCATTTTTCTTGTTTTAGTTACATTATTCTCAATGCACTTTAGTCAGTCCCGGGAGGAGTAACCAAACTGCAGAGACTGTGTTCATATACTGTGGCATAACTTTATTAATGTACACCCTGAGGAGAGTGTTAAAACTTAGACCCCTATTCCTCTTGCAATTCTGCTTTTTGGAGACTTTTCGTCTAAATGCAATACTGAGCTCTGTTGTCAAGGTGAAGGCCACCTCTATTGAAGAAGAAAAGGGTAATGGTGCAGACATTCCAGCAGGATGAGAAGGGAGATGTAAAAACTTGCCAAGATCACAGTGGAAAGTACCTCCCTGGTGACAGGGAAAAGGGGAAAAAAACCTCAGAATTTCTGGTCTTTACTGTGCACAGTTGAACATTTTGCAAAATTCAGTAAAGAAACCAAGAATGCAAATTATCTTATGCTATTTAGAGAGACAGCCTAGCAGAGTTTTCAGATCAGGAAAGCATAAAATGTATTTCCTCTTCCTTTTTCATTTCAGATCTAGAATAAATAAAACATATAGCTCCCCAACACAAACAGACAATACCATTTACAAGGCATAGACCATGTTTTGTTCTATTACAGTGTTTAGCATGTTGGTCCTCAGTTCATGGTGTTACAAATACCTCCTCATCCTAATAGTTCACCCAAATGCTGGAGCATTGAAATGAAACTAAAAGCAATTGTACTGCACAATGCCAGAGGATTTTTTAGTTTACTTTGGACTGGCTACCTCCATACTCCTACTCAATCAAAAGGCATACCTTCTCCACATCAGTTCTGAATTTACAGATGCCTGTTACACCCTCACTGAGCTGCCTCTTTCTTGTCCAGAAGAACCCTTGCTTCTCAGCTATGTTGTCACTACACAGATTTGGCTGCTTTGATCCTCCTATTTGAGGCTTTTCCTAGCTCTGCTGCCTTTTTGTAATAGAGCAGACCAGAATTTTACACTACATTAAGACCTAACTGCAGTGTCAATTTATAGAGCATAAAACTGTTTTCTGTTTTATTCTTTATCCCCTACTGAGTCATTGTTAGCACTTGTCTGGCCTGCTGCTGAACAGTGAGCTGAGGTTTCCATAAAATTACCTAGGTAACTCCAAAATCACTTTGCTGCAAAGCAATAGCTCCTTCAGAGCTGCAGGTAGAGTGAGAACTAAGTATTATTTTAGGTATTACTTTATGTTATTTTAGTAAAATGTTGAAATACGTATTCTACTTTATCAGAAACAGTATCATGAGATTGGTCTGCTGCTTTTAGCATTTTCCATTTTATAATTTTTGAGAATACAACCTACGTGTACACATTATGTTATTTTTTAGACCTCTTTAAGTGAACTGTATTTATCTGTTGCACAGCAGAGTCCTGTTCTCTTTTACCAGCATGTCTTTGGAGTATTACTAATTTATTCCTTTACTCTTTATTTTTCTATTTTGCAAATAGCCATGTGGATGGCTCAGTATCCCAATTAGGAACCCCACTCTTCAACCAGTTTGTCACTGTTTTTAAAGAAGGTTTAATGAGAGACCTTGCCTGAACACCCTGACTTGTCTGCTCAGAGTTCAGCAACTCTATTGACCGTGAGGCATGAACTCCCTCAATATGTAACTACGCACACTACTCGGGGTTTTCACACTCTAATCAACCTGCTGACCTGTAAGTTATTTAGAAAAAAAACATTAGCATGTACAGATTTTGTTCTACGTATTTGACTTAGGTATTGCATTTTTTTCCACATTTTTAACATTTGTCCATCTCTGTCTTCCTAACTTTGACACAAAACACTGATGTACTAATGAAGACAATTTTTTTCCTCTTCTCTAATTTCTCAATGAAAAAATAATTTATATTCTCCAATGAAACAGTGATCCAATGCTCAAATTAAAAATTGAAATTTTTATTTGTATTCTGTTAGGTATGGTTACCACCAGAGGGACAGATTTTGCTATACATGGTCTTAGCTCTCAATGGACTTACTTCATAGCTCGAAAGACATTCAGGCTAAGGTGAGTCTAGATTACTGGTTGCTTATTTAATTTCAATTCATAGCATGGCACCAGTTTCCCAGAGAACAAACAATTTGCTATCTCTGTTGTCTCAACAGCCTCACTTAAAACCAGATACTCTAGTCCTCAAGTGTTGCTTTTTTTAAGACTGAGATTTCCACAGAAATATATACAGTGGGTTCAGTTCCCAGTTTTAATGGAACCTTAGTTAAACTGATCTTTGCTGTTTATTTTCACCAGCTTCTACCCTATTCTTTTACCAAAGTCTATTTATCATCACTAATCGTGTTTGCCTTCTTACACATCTAATTTCCCAAGTTCATAGACTTTAATTGCCTACTTCTTTCATTTTTAAAGAAAATGCTGTGACAGAATCCTGGTTTCATTCTCTACACATACTCCTATTACTAATGGGCCTATCCATTTTTATTCCCTTGACACTATTGGCATGGTCATGCAATAGAACACTGCTTCTCTCCCGCTCTTCTCCTCCTCTTCATGGGCCCAGAAAGCTGTCACATGAAGGCCACAGTCATCCAGCCTGACAAAACCTTTATTCCAAAGGGAAAGTGAATTTTTTTTAATACTGGAAAGAAGGAGGAAGTAGAAAATAGGAGTAAAAATATTGTGTTCAGTTTTGCTGCATTAAAGAGCCATAGAAACACTACAAAAGGAAATTTGCTAGTAAAACCATTTAAGTGACAGACTTTTTCCTGACAAATGTACAGAAAACATTAATTTGAGGATTTGAAGTTGTTTTATTTTACACCTAATACAATTCAAATTTAAAGGATTACTTGCACAAAAAAATAAACACATTTGGTATAAAAATTTATCGTCACTTTAACACATTTTTTTTTTCCTCTTATGGCCTCCGCCTTCTCTGGAGCAGAAACATATAAAGACTAATGGCACAAGTTTGTTTTATTCTACAGCATTTTTTTTTTTGCTTTTACATACTCAAGTACCCTAAAGGACAACAGCCCGCTGTATACAAGAACCATTTTCTTCAGCCTGCTGAATTAAGTTTCATAAAGAACCAAAGCTATAAAGGCATTTTAAAAACATTGTCTCTTTTTTTTCTTTTCAGAAGCACTGACTTTTTGCACCATTTATATACATAGTGTTACGCAACAGCTCTTGAGTACAGTACATGCAGCAGAATATATCTCTTGTATATAAAACATACATTTAAAATCTTGACTTATTGGAATTTTTGGAAGATTAAGTAATTACAGAATTTCTCACTGCTTAGAGAAAATGGTTTGATAGTACAAATGTCTGCATATGTTGGCCACTGGAACAATCCAAGGCTCACTGGAATAGTATCTGTAGCACATCAAGGTGCGTAAATAATTTACTTAGAATGGTAAAACACAACTAGCAAAACCAATAGTTCAAGATGTTATGACTGGGGGTTGGAACTAGATGATCTTTAAGGTCCTTTCCATTAAGGTTCACCATTCTATGACAGCTCTGTTAACTCTCCAGTGGTTGCACGGAAGTGTGAGAGTTCCCCCTCCCCTCCTAAGTCCTCTATAAAACTTTTAATATGTAATTTGTTTTCCAGATGCAGAAACTTATTTATGTCTACTGCCTCTTCTCTTCATTGCAGCTGTACACTGTGGACAGTACCATTTCCCTTTCGGTGCTTCTGTCAGTCCAACACATCCATAGTGGAACCACTCAATAGGGCACTATAAAAACAGAATTAAAGAGAGGGTTTGGGATTTGGGTTTTATTTTCACAATGCCTATCAAAAATACAATTCTATGAAAATGAAACGAGTAAAAAGCATAGATTCTGCTTTTCATACAAATCACAGGACAAAATGAGAAGAACGGAGGATCTCAGTTTCTAACATACACTCAACAGACTAAGGAGAGTGATAAAAATTCTAGCAGTTATATATGGACACACGTAGCAGAGCAAAATAACTATGTTGTGCTTTGAAATACTTAGTCTGACAATACTAAGTGACACAAAAGTAAACTTATCACTCACTTCTGTTTAAATCTAGTGTCTCAGTAAATACATGATTACATTCTTTTAAATGTAATTTACAGTTCTTTTAAAACTTTTTTTTTCTTTGAAGAGGACAACTGTTATTAGTAGTGACACAGCTAAACACCTAGAGAAATAAACATTTTGAAGTGGGGCATTTTTGAACCCAGTAAAGGCTGAAGGTTTCTATAAGAACCTGAACTGTGAGGAGAAATGACAAGCTTCCTGAAGGGTGGTTCAAAACATACGCACTTTACTCTAAAAAAATCTACTCAAACAAACAACTCTGAAAAAAAGGTAACTCCTGCAAAGGACAGTTATATGCACAAGCCCCTCATGAACCTTTTGAACTTTGTTACTTACATCTTGGTTATCACAGCCTACCATTTCACCGTAAGACACCTAGTAAGAAAAAAAAATCCATTATTAATAATAGTATTCCTAATTAAAAGCAATCAGCATTTTCAAAGGCTAACATTCAAGTTTCTCCCTTTAAGGAGCCTTTCCATTAACAGCAGCAACAACATTTTGATTTTTCTTTCCACAGGTATCACAGATATCACAGAATATTCTGGAAGGATATTAGAAGGGACCCACAAGGACCATTTCTCTTACAGATCATCTTCAGTCTCAAATGAATGACCTGTGCAGGGCTTTTGTTATACAATCCAAACACCATCACATTCATAGGGAATTGATTTTTAAAAATCCTTTAGGCAAAAGAAGATGCATCTACATATTTCTAGTTGGATAAAAAAGGTCTGCATTCAAAACCTGAATGAAGCACATTTTGATCAAAACAACAGTGGTCAGTATGTTATCAGCCCAGTTTTAAAGATTATATTGATGTCTGTCATTTCCCTTGATAGACATGACAATTTCAAGCACTTTATTTGAAACAATCAAATATTTCGAAGATAATTACAGAAACCTATAAACTCTAAAACAAGTCAACTCTCTTAAACGTGTCTGAAGTAAGAATAAGCATTTTTAAGTAAATTTCCCATGTTGTCATTCATTCTCCAGATAGCATATCTAGAATTAGGCTTTTGTTTGGTTCTAGGTTTGATTGTTTGGGTTTTTTAAAGTCTGTGGGATTTTTGGGGTTTTGGTGGAGGTTTTTTTGTTTGGTTTGTTTGGTGGTTTTTGTTTACTAAGGGGAAGTAGGCAAAAACAGGCAAGTTCCTTACTAACTTAACATTTTAACTAAATTTAGTGTGAACCATTCCATTTTTAATTTAATTATTGCTGCAGTCTTCACTAACAGATTTAAAACACTCCAGATATGTCACATCACTAGAAAACTGATCACTTTCAGCTTCAACAGTGGAGTTTATTATTCATAGCACAAGTAAGTAAATAGAGATCAGAATTTCAAGGGTAAAAGTACAACGTTTTAAAATCAGCCATCAGAAAAAGAAGTTCAGCTACATCAAACTAGCAGCTCTGGTAGTACTTCAGGTTGGAAGTTATCCTTACCTGATTACAAATGCAGTAACGTGGCTCATTTGGATCATAGGTCCAGTCAACCTGGCTATTAGAATCAGACTCTGGTATTACTGCTGTTTGCTGAGACAGTTCCTGTGCTAGTGCCGATGAAGAAGAACATGATGATAGAGAGGAAGAAGAAGAAGATGACGAAGACTGCTGACTTGAGGATTTGTTGTTGTTTCTGAGGAATGGAGAAAAAAAAAAAAGGAAAAAATGGCATACACGATTTAAATTTATTTCCTGTCAAGTGAAAGAATCACTAAACAAGTACTTTGTTGACTCTGAAATACTGCAGTATGTAAATTCCAAAGCATCATTTGCTAACAGATTTCATTCAACTACTGCAAGCATGGAATGGACCCACTGAATGTTCTTTGGAAACGGAAACAAGTCATACTAGTTTACAAGAGCAAAAGATGCTGCACTAATCAATGGAATTTAACAGCTCTAAACTGTCAAATGGCTTTAATGAATGCTTTCCTTCACAAAATTTTCCATTAACAGCCTTGGTGTCAAGTCCCCATAAAAATTATATTACAAATAAAACAGGAATTTACATATAAATAATGTCATATGTCATGTACACTAGATAAGTGTTTTCAAGATGACTGATTCTCTGTTAATCTCCACTCAAGCATCACCAATCACTCCACAGGAATGGTCCAAGAATAAAAATTTTATGCCTTTGCTTATAGATCAGATCTGAGACTGAAGATAGCCACAGACAAAAAGTCCTTCTAAAACAGCATTATTAACTGAGCTGTGAACACACAAATTTGTATGCAGAAAAAACTCAAGGCAGTTTAAAAGAATGGACATTTTGAGACAAATTATTTCAAGTACAAGTTGTTATTGTTGTCACCATGTGTTGTGACGTTGTTTAAAATGTTTTAAAACTTCATTTTAATCAGAAATAAAGTTCATTCCATCTCCTGCCCTAGATGCTCAGCCATCATAAAGTGTTGCATTTATTTGTCATCTGGCATGAAGCAGATCTCCAGATTATTTCAAAGCCATCTACAAACCATGGCATGGTAATTTCCAACATTTGCTGTTAGGTCAAATCTCTCCAGAACACAGAAGAATGAGGGAAGAAGTTTGACTGTATCACAGATGAAAAAGCAAATCAAGACATTTCTTTAAAAACTTGGACTGAGTTTCTCAAATATAAAGAAGCAAGAGGATCAAAGAATACAGCCCTGAACAAAAAACGGCCAGCAGGCAGTAACTACTTTCTGCTGATCCTCCCTCACAGGTACTAAATATGAAGTATTTCTAATATGGCCCATGACCTTTAAAAGAAAGCATAGCTGTCTTAAAAGCTACAAGTGCAGTCAACAAATAAGAAAACCTACTTGCTTTTCCTGCCACTTCGTGAATCTGTGGTCGATGAACTTAATGTCTGTGTTAATGTAGATGCCAGAGCTGATGACGAATATCCAGTTGAATCTCTGGACAATGAAAATTCTCTTCCAAGCTGAAAATCATTGTTTTTAAATGCTTCATAGCTGGCTTTAAGACTGGATGTTCGTCTTCCCTCCTTCATCTAAAAGCAATACTGATATTGTATCAGATTACACCGTAAAGCTCTTACGAAAGACATACCAGGCTGCTAACTGCTAATTATTTGCACAGGTTCATTAATTACCTTCTTAACAAAATGATGTAGAGGAAGCAGTAAAACGTGTAAGAATATCCCCCCTGAAAAGCCAGAAAAAAAGCTGTCCCTTTAGGCCAGTTATATAGGATGAAACTGTGGCATATAAACAAAATTGCAATATGAGAACTGAATCACAGCAGCTGAAAATGATCATGGGAATTCAGATTTTTTTAAAAATCAGTCACTAGTCTTTCTTCTTAATCAATAGCAGATGGCAGAATGGCAAGAAGATTTTGACATTACCTGCGCCGTGGCTTGCACTGCTTGAGCTGCTGCCATGGTAATTGCACCGGCCCCGGATCCTGAAGATAATGAGCCCAGGTTATATGATGCCAATGGTTGAGAAGAGTTTGTATTGTATGCATTGTTTGAAGAGGATGATGAATTACTGTTTCGACACCCTTGATGAATAGAACACATTTATGAAATTCAAAATGAAACTAAATTCCTTTGCATTTTAAGAAGAGTTACATATGACAACCACTGAAAGAGTAGGAACTCTGTTTACAAATCAGAGCAGCCTAATCATTTGGAAAAAAAGTTTTAAAAGTAATCTGACATAGCCAGTACTTGTTTAAGGGGGGAAAAAGAGAAGTTTGTTCCCTATCTGTCCTCATGTGCAAGAAGTCCTTTTAGAAAGGCAGCTCTATCCTATACTCAGCTATCAAAGAACAGATGCAGCTGATATGTCTGTCTATATTGAAACAAAGCTGGCTAACCATCAAGAACAGAGTAAGAATTTGACTGTACAACACTACTATTTCTGAAGTAAAACTTTAATGATCTTAATTCTAAAAACTACAAATCACACTTTTAATACACCACAGATTTCCATGGCCATCTACAGAATGACAGCCACGCAAATATAGGTACGTTTTATTTGCAACTTCATGTGAAGTTCCTTCAAAAGAGAAGTGAAAAAGGTATGAGGGAGACTACTTAAAACAGAAGAACACAACTAAATTCCTTAACCCCTCACAGTCTTTTATTTTCAGAAAAGGAACTATGAAACACCTTAATTCTGAAAACGGGCAGAAAGTTGTGGGGTTTTTTTAATTCACTATTCAAACAGGCTTCTTGCCTCTTCTGACATAGACAACACATGAAAGAATTTTATTTTGTTGTAGCTAAATGCCATTTCAGACCAACCCTTAAAAAAAAAAAAAAAAAAAAAAAAGGAAAGAGATGTGAAAATTCTTTTCCCTTGCTTTGGAAATTGGCTACATGTGTTTCTTTTTCCCACAATAATAATGCATTGATCTCTTGTATTTCTACTACTGGCTGAATGAAATTGTACTGTTATCTTCTTTGAAGCAGTGTAAATAAAAAAAAGCAGCCAACATGCAGCTGTTAAATGACAACAAAACTGATCCACTTCATGGACAGCACAGATGAGTAACAATGCCTGAAATATCTCATGTTTCAAGTGGCTAAAAATCCAGAGGAAAGGGTATGAGCCTCTGATTGAAGACTGGTTGAATAGCAGATCCCAGAGGGCTGTAATCAATGGCACAGGGGGCCTGTGACTAGTGGAGTCCCCCAAGATTCAATACTGGGCCCAGGATTGTTTAACTTATTTATCCATGACTTGAATGAAGGAGTAGATGCCTCCTCAGCAAGTCTGCTGATGACACAAAGTTGGGAAGAGTGGCTGATACCCCAGAGCTATTAGAAGGACCTCAACAGGCTGGAGAGGAACTGTCTGAAATTCAACAAAGGGAAGCGCAGGGTCCTGCATCAGGGAGGAATAACTCCAGGCACCAGTACAGCCTGGGGGCTGACATGCTGGAAAGCAGCTCCATAGAGAAGGAACTGGGGGTCCTGGTGGACAACAAGCTGTTCATGAGCTGGCTGTGTGTCCTAGTGGCCAAGAGCCTGGAGTGCATTAGGAAAATTCGAGTCAAGGTAGGTGATCCCATCCCTCTGCTCAGCCCTACTGAGGCCTCATCTGGAGTAACATGTCCAGTTTTGGATTCCTCTGTACAGGAGACATGGAGTCCCTGAAGCAAGTCCACCAGAGGGCTACAAAGATGATTAGGGACTGGAGCACCTCTCTTATGAGGAGAGGCTAAGAGAATTGGGCCTGTTCAGCATCCAGAAGAGACAACTGAGAGAAAACTTCATCAATGTATATCAGTATCTGAAGGAAGAGTGTCAAGAGGATAAAGCCAGGTTCTTCTCAGTGGTGCCAAGTAATAGGACAAGAGGCAACAGGCAGAGGCTAATACACAAAAAGTTCCACCTGATTATGAGGAAGAACTTCTTTACTGTGCAAGTGACCAAGCACTGGAACAGATTGCCCTGAGAGGTTGTGGAGTTTCCTCACTGGATACATCCCAGAAATGTCTCAATCCTGCGCAATGTATCTGGGGATGACACTGAACAGGTAGGCCGAACCAGATGACCCACTGGGGTCCCTTCAAACCTTACCCATTTTGTGATTTCGGAAGACTAACTCACAAGTTTCTTTTTCTCTAATTAAAAAGCAATGAAAGGAAAGACAATTAGGATTACCTGGTGTATTTTCTTTAGAAGCATCTGAAGTCAGGGTAGACAGAAGAGCTTCAGATTTAAACTTCTTTTCAGGAACATGATCTGTAGTACTATGGTGAGAAGATGGATTGTGCTTCCTTTCTAAATGAAAACAAATGGAGGGAACTTAAATGTAATCGTATTCAGCTTCAATGTCAAACGAAAAAAAAGCACTCTCAACTAATTCTCACTAGCAAAACCTTACTATTTCATTCTTGCATATCTTCTTAACTGACATTATTATCATTTATTATGCCTTCTTTCCCCCTGCAATGTTTGGAAGGAAAAAGAAATCAGAACTTTTTTTTTTTCCTGATACTACTCAAAAAAACAAGGAAACATAGAAAGTGGGAATTTTTTGAAGTCTCAAATACTTACTCTCAACTGGAGTGTGAGAATGAGCGTGATGGTTATTCACAGGCTGTGATGGCGTATCCAACTCTAGAGATCCTAAGAGGGAGGTAAAAAAGTCAGGAAAATTTCAGAGTCGTCACTGCCATGGTTTTGAGTTTTAGATACTAAGCGAATCTTTACAATATTCATCAAATCACTCTGCAGTTATCTTTATTTTAATCAGAAGAATTTTTGCTGAAAAAATTGAAAGTGGAAACCCTTCCTATAGTACAACCTGGAGAAAGTGAGATTAATTCTAAAATAAAAATTGGTAGCTGCTACTGTTCAAATCAAGAAGTTAAAATCAAGGTCAGTAAGGAGAACAAACAACAACATTGCCCTCAACATGCCACTTATTCAAATGAGTTGCACACGTGCTGGTGACAGTTGGAGGACGGCTGCACCAAAACTACTGATAATCTACACCAATATGAATTGAACACTGTAACAGGTAAACTGCGTAAACAAAATGTTTTGTCCCACTGAGTCCATCTTGTCAAAATGCAAGCAATAGCCATGTATTTCAGTATTATCTAACACTCAACAGGAAGGGCTTCACTATCATTATCCAAATTTTCCTAACATTTAAAATACAAAGAGCAATAATACAAAGAAAAAAGAAAAAAAGGACAGAGTTGGGGGGGCACAAATGCAAGGTTACCTGTAAGAATAACATTTCTTGTAAGATAAGGCTGAATAATTGCAGCATAGGAAAGACTTTTGACTATAAACCGGTAAGATAAAAATATACGACACTTTGGGTATCAATCGCTGGCAAAAAGATTTTGAAGCAGCTGCAACACCTACTAAATTACATTTACATAGAAGAGCATTCAAGAAAGCAACTGTCACTCATTTTTTGAAATCTGTAGCTTCAACATTTCTTTACTTCTTTCAGTGCTTTCAAAGAGCACTAAAATACATGAGTATATGAGTAACATGTAAGTGTATTATAAAAGTTTTAAAAAAAATTATTCTAGAAGTTCAAAGCATAAGGAGCTATTTTGGCTGAGCAAAATTCAATCACGTTATGAAATCGCCCAAAGGCTGCCCTCTGGTGGGACCTCATATAAGCATTTACTCTGAAAGTGAAAAGTGTTGAGGCTTCTACTTTTAGCTTTATTCAAACAAACAAATAAACAAAACCCCGGTAAGATAAAAAAACCCAAACCAAACAAACCTTAAAGATGCAACATACAGTTTGATACTTTTCTATTTTGAGTTCTTGAAATCCTACCTAACAACTTCTCCAAACACATAGCTCAACAAAAGAGAGTATCACACCCTAAAAACAGCTGGGATTTCAACTAAAATAAACTAATCCTTTTCTGTAGTTGCTAGTTCATTAAAAGCATTTCAGTTTTCTCTTTGTGCCTGTTATTTGTAATAGCGCTCACAAATAAAATATCCCAGAAATCCCAACTTTTATGACAAAGCCACAAAAAGAAAGAATATTTATTCCCAATATACTCCAATGATTTAAGTTAGTTTTCACTCTCTGGCTATGAGGACAGACACTGCCTCCATAATCACAGTAGTTAACTCAGAAATTTATCATAATCGCATTCGAATTTGATGTCTAAATGCTGATGTGTACAGAAAGGCCAGATTTTTCTACACCAAGCTGGCCAAAAAGCTGTCACATTAAATTTTTGTTCACATTCGGAATACCAGCATTGCTGTAATTGTTCAACATGCAGGTTTCTTATCTAAAATGCTTTTCCTTTTCTAACCCATTAAAAAACAACCCATTCTTGATATCTTAAAAAAACACTGAGTACCTAGTTTTATTTGACACTCCACACCTAGAACTAAAATAATGACCCTCCTCAATGTGGTGGCAATTCAAGGACAAAATAGTACACTTGCAGTTGGGTAGGTGGTAGGCTTAGGCTGAAGTAGTTGTCTGAATACCTACAATCACTGAAAAGAGGTTTAAAGAATTCTGTATCTTACTGTAGCAATTCACACAGGCAACAGTTGTGCGAAAAAATTACTTTAATTACTCAGTTGTATTTGACTTCACTGGTAAAAATTGAGGTTGAGACTAAAATTTGAGAGTCACTGATGAAAAGTAGGTTAAAACACAGTTTAAAAAAGAAGTGAGAATACTGCTGGCCACTAACAAATGTATGATACTTTAATTTTGCCAATTGACAGAAAGTCTGTCAAGTTCTTAAAGAAAATCATGTGTACTTACGTCTCTCTAGGATTTCTGTAATTCCAGCATTATCTGCTTCAAGTTCCATTTTAAATTTAGCAAGTTCCTGGTCCAGTTTTCTCAAATGACGGTCTACCTGTTTTTCAGACAAAGTCACAATAAATAGCATCCAGTTCTGGAACATGGACATCCACATCCTTAATCCCAGGCTTGCTAACTATTTCCCTTCCAGCAATTTTATGCCATGCAGCACTAAGTACGTACAGTAACACACAGATGTTTATCTTCTTGGTCACCTCCATTTCCCTCACTCAGCAGAGACACTAGTGTTTACACCAAAATAGTGGTGTCAGCAGTGCACCAAGACTCTGTGATAAGTGATAAGTGTTTCTTTTGAGAAAAAAGATGAAGAGGACTTGGAGGTGCTGTGGCTAGGATATGAGATAGCAAGGCGAAGAGAAATAAAAGTACATGACATGGACTTCAGAAAAGGTTGGGCTGCTTTGGGGAAATTGCAAGTTTATGGAATTGGAATTTGTGTACAATTTGTTTGCCACTATATACATCAGCAAACTTAACTACTGAGCTTTAAAAGTGTAGAGACTCCTGTGCATTTCAGTAAACCATGATGTGCTCTTGAGTACTAAAAAATTAACAAAAAAATTCTGAACTTACTACTATAAAAGACTCACTATGTTCCAAATGCTTTCTACATCTGCAGTCATACAGCAAAATCTACCTGTCTCTATTAAAATGTGAACAGGTTTTTCTACTTACCAGCTAACCAAAAGAGAGAGGGGTAACTTCCAACTTCTAGAACAAACTTTTGGTTAGCTGCTGTGAAACTAAAGCAGTTGTTTTATGTCTACTATATTTCAGTGCAGTCTGACTTGCAGGTTCTGAAAAATGTAAAGTAAATGTACTTTAACTTCAAAACCCACATGCCACACCACTCTCTGGGCCTGGCCATCCAGCCAGTTTTTTACCCAGTCCAACACTGCACCTGTCCAAGCCACTAGAAGTCAGTTTGTCCAGGAAAATGCTGTAGGAAATGGTGTCAAAGGGTTTAGTAAAGTCCAGGTAGACAACAACAGCCTTCCTCTCATCTACTAAGCAGGTCACTTTGTCATAGAAGGAGATCACGTCAGTCAAGCAGGTCTTGCTTTTCCTAAACCCATACTGTTAGGACCTGATCCCCTGGTTGTCCTGCTCATGCTGCCTGATGGCAGACAAGATGATCTCTTGCTGGGGATGACGTTCCCCAGAACTGAAGTCAGGTTGACAGGCCTGTACTTTCCTGGACCCTCTTTCTGACTCTTCTTGTGGATGTGCATTGCATTTGCTAATTTCCAGTCCAGTGGGACCTCTGGTAAATGACTGGAATGACTGGCTCGGTGTGCTCTTCCACCAGCTCTCTCAGTGCCATTGGGTGGATCCCATCAGACTTCTGTGTGTCTGAGTGGCATAGCAGGTTGCTAACCATTTCCCCTGGATTACGGAGGCTTCATTCTGCTCCCCACCATTTCTTCCAGTTCAGGGGGCTGGGTACCCCAAGAACAACTGGTTCTTGTTATTAAAGACTGAGGTAAAGAAGGCATTAAGTACCTCTGCTGCTTCTTCATCCTTCATCACTATGTTTACCTCTGCATCCAGTAAAGGATGAAGATTTTCCTCAGCCCTCTTTCTGCTGCCGATATATTTGTAAAAATATTTTTGTTGTCTTTCATGGCAGCAACCAAATTAAGTTTTACTTGGTCTTTGGCCCTTCTAGTATTCTCCGTCTAAACTTACCACATCCTTGTAGCCCTTCCAAGATGCCTGCCCGTTCTTTCAAAGGTGATACACCCTCTTTTTTTCCCCCCTAAGTTGAAGCTAAAGCTCTCTGTTTAGCCCAGCAAGGCTTCGTCCCTGCTGGCTTCTTTTCTGGCGCATGGGGACAGCCTAGAATTTCCTTACTGAACAATATCCAGACTTTTTGGACTTCTGTACCCCTCAAGACTGCATCCTGAAGGACTCTTTCAACCAGTTTCCTAAACAGGCAAAACCATGCCTTAAAAGCTTATGATTTCTAATATTATTTCTTTCTTTTCTATTAAAGTGATACTACCCAAAATAACAAAATACTTAAAAATCAATTAAAAATTAAATGTTTCTTTCACCAACAAAATACCTTACGTAGATGACATAGAAGTACAGGTAGCACAGCTGTAGTGCTTATCAAAAAGCTTAGAACTCCTTAGGGCATAGATTTAGGTAATTTACCACAAATCTTGTGTCCACTTACCAAATCATATATTTGATTAGCCAGCTGCACTTTTTCATCTGCATCTTCCAAAGCCTTATAATAATCCTGTTATGAAGAGAATTTTTTTAAAATTATGAACATAACTGAATTGATTTCAGTAATTTTAAGCTAGTGTTATCCAGCACAAAATATAAGTTAAATGGAGAAATTCAAGTCAGTTTTGAGAAAGACTGTGAAACTTTTCTGTAACCAACAATCAGCTAAATTTTAAATAAGAGATATAATATATACCAATTTATTCTCTGTGCCTTAGAAAATGCAAACTACAAGATGGGGACACCTCCTCCTACAGTGGTATTTACATTTCTGCAAGAAATGTTACAAAAAAGAAACAATCTTGAATTTATTTTATATAACGCAGCAAAAGGTTATAGACTCAAAATGAGATTATGTGTTTTACTTCCTAAGGATCTTTGGGACCACGCAGATCCTACTGCCATTCAAAGAGACACTGAACAGTACCGTGCAGGGAGACCTTTCCAGCATTGCAGTTAAATAGAGAAAATGTTGTATAGAGTTTAAATGATTTTACAATAGATTTCTATAACTCCTAAGTGTATTATAAATAATTTGACTAAAGCAATCCAATTTAGAAGTCTGCTCTAAGCAATGAAAATTCACAGACAAAACATTTTTTTAAAAAGCATGTTTCCACATGTTTTTACTTTAGATTTGAACAGCTTTTACTGCCTTTTAACCCTCAATTTCCACTGAATAGTATCTTGCTTAGGTGAAAACTGCTTGAAATTTTGGTTCAACTTAAGTCAAAATCAATTTTTTTCATTTACTCTAGTGAAGTCAGAGCTTTGACAGTCTCTATTTTAAAATACAGAAATCTATTAATTAAAGAAGTAAACAACCAAAGTAGCCAGTGTAGGAGACTACAGCAGATTTTTTCCTGAAAAAATCATGGATTACATTGCTAACAATACCACCACCAACAGCCAAGTATGGAAAGATAAAAAAAACACGTCCATCTTCTTAATCCTCCTTCCCCCAAGCTGCATACACCATATACATAACATATACAAGGACAGAGGCAGAATTACAGGAAATGCTAAATCTAGCCTGAAAATTGTCCTCTAAAAAACAGAAAGCAAATTAACTTACGCAACTTCATCTCACACAAGCAGATAAAAAAAATGAGTCAAAAATTTAGTACCTGGTTTCTCACCATTTCAGGATCATATTTTTTAAAACGCTAGCAAATACCAAGTAAAACTTGAGAGAAATGTTTGATCAACAAAACCTTTCAGTCACTTTTCTTCTCTGGGGTTGTTCTATTCATCTCTGCCCAAGGAAAAGCATAGTTCTGAATGCTTAAGTCTCCATCAATCATAAGCTATTTTTTCCTAAGGTCATCTTAGTTTGCAAAAGAAAAACGTGACTCACTCCTATGATATCCTTACTTTTTTGATGGATGTCATTTGTTCTTCTCTCCATTCAGGTTTGTTTTTCTTTGCATTCATAAAAAATTCATTTACCCTCTGCTCAAGCTGATCCATTGCATCTGTAGCACAGGAAAAGATTAAGACAAATATTACCTTCTCATGCCCATAAACATTAGGAAATAAGGGGAATTTTTTTTTCTCAAACAAAGTTGACAGGACTGAGGTGCAAACTATTAGAGAGAAAAAAAAGAAAAAACCAAAACAACCAAGTGACAGTGCACAGCAGAGGGAAATATTTACCTTAATTTCCAAGAAGCAGAATTGCATTCTGGTAGGATTCTCATCAAGGTTCTTGTGCTCTCCAGCATGGGACAGGCAGGACTCCAAGTTCTAAAGGTTTTTTGTCCCTAAGAGCAGTGGTAGTGACTTAAAGCATGACCCAAACTCCTCACCCAGGGCTCTAGACTGCTGACTTTGGAACATTCTAGCCAGTTACAAACTGAGCAGGAGACCAAAATATTCTCCTAAGAGAAACAGTCAAATACAAAACCAAATAATTGAAAAAAATTAGTGCCTCAAAAAAGTAGAGCAACTGAAGAGTAAAGTCACTGCCTTTACCTCAAGGCCCTCTCCATTCATGCTAGAAAGGGTCATGGCAAATGGAAAGCACTCACAAGTTATCCCCCCACCCTCACAGGGGTAAATGCACTGGTGAAATACTATTTGGACAGGATTCTCACTTATATAAAGTTGAGAAATATCATGAGGAGAAAAAATAAACCCACCAATTTTCTAACACTAACTATCTCTAGAAAAGAAAATGTCAACTACAAGTTATTTTTTTCATTGTTTAGGGGTTCCTTTCCCTTCACCCTTCTCCACTGAATTTACTACTTCAACAGCTGGATGCTTGTACTCACAACAGTTTCCATATTTCCAAAAGCATGCAGCTGCCTCAGTCAAACCAGCTTTGGCAGCCTTGCTAGTGTCAGGATACATGACAATACTGAATTTTTGTCACAGCACTCCCAGATACTGCCCATATAGCAGTTTCAAATTAAGTGTGACAATCCACCACCTACAGACTTCAGGCTCTGGGTATAAAACAGTTAAAAAACTTTCCAGAAAGCACCATCAAAGCTGGATCATATGATGGGCATCATCTCTTGGCCCCACCCCTGCTGCCCCCCCCAAAAAAAGTGAATTACCTAGTTCAAGAAGCTCATGAATCTCCAAGTATGATTAACTCATAAAATCTAACAGAGGCTAAAGGTCTTTTCACTCTCTGAAAATTCCCAGCTAGAACTGTTTATGCAAATAACCAAAAATCATTCATACTAAATGATCAGAAACATTCATTACCTTCCCCTATGCTGGGGATACCCAGTATCAAACCTACTAGGAACCTAACAACTCACACCATTAATCCCAAGCCAACACAGGCTCACATCAACTTTAATTAGACCCAGACAAACAGAGTGGTCCAATAGTATGGTGTAAAATACGCTAGATGGGAGAACCTGTACAATGAGCATTCTCCACCTGCACCATGTTATCCAGGCAGAAAAATAAGAAGCCTGAGAGGGAAGAAGCACATACTTTATGTGGAGGCTTCTAAAATCTTTGCTCTTTGACCAAATAACTACAATTCAGTCCATAAAGCCAACAAACCAAATGTTCTGTGTTTTATCTCCTATCCTCAGAGCTCATACACCTTAGATGATAGTTATTCTATGAGCTCCATAGACAAGAAGTGACAAAAAAATCCTTCCTCTTCACTTTTTATTGAGGACACATTATCAGTCTGTGTGAAACTGCATAAGGGAAAACTTCCACAGAAACTTGGTCTCTCCTGAAAGGGCAGAAAAGGCAAAGGGAAGCGCAGGTCAGACCTGTCAAGTTACATGAAAACTTCTCTCTGATACACTCAAGTTCATCCACCTTTTCTTCCTCCCAACCTTTTTAGTAAAACTGTGACACTATATTCTGAGATCCTAATTTCTTAGTTCAGATTTCTCAAGAGAGTTGCCGTTTTGCAGAGCTTTACATTTTACCATAAAGGCTTGATAATCCATGATTTGAACTTAAACAGAGAAACATATGCTTCATGTGGAGCTCAGTTAAAGCTCAACGGTCAAGTCATAACTCCAATTATCTTTGCTTTTCCCACAGCAGTCTTATCAGAACATACAGCAAATACATCTTGTTTATTATTTCTTCCAACAACAAACAGCAGCACCTACCCCTTTAAGAGTCCATGTGTCTAAACAGGACAGAATATAAAGTCAACATTGATTCTAAAACAGAGCAGCACAGACATCTCTGAAGTACAACTCATGTAGATTTCAGGGACAGCATCACTCATCAAACTATTGTTTACAAATACTCTCACAACACTGAACCTTCACAGTAAATCCCTCTGTCACAGCATGAGAACAAGCTCAGGGTTTGCATTCAGTGTCCATCAGGCAGTTTGGCAACTGATGGTAAAGAGATGCTAGTCCAGAAATTTTGTAAATGTGTTTGGATACTCTGTCACATACTGTGCAAAAATTACAGAAGTATCAAGATGTGAGAGAATTTTTCACTCTGCCCAAGGTTAGTCCTGGTATACAATATTCAGTGTCATTTGCCACTTCCAGTAATACAACACGAAGTGTTATTTGTCATTTCCAGTTAAAGCAGAGGAAATAACACTCCTGCAACCTTGGCAATGCTAGCTGGTTCAATTTTGAAATACACTTAAACAAAAAAAAAACTAAAAAACAAACCAACAAACTTCTTTACCCCCTATGGAACAGAAGTAAAATTCGTGAACTTATTCTAAACTACCTAAATGAGGGAGCTGCTCAGTCCCTCTCCCAGTGCTCCCTGGTGATAGTGACTTCAGAGGTGTTACCTCCTGTAAAGAGCCATGACTCTGTTCCCGCACCTTTAAGCACTGAACCCAGGACAGCACTCAGGTCATAGGACACAAAAAAAAATCCTACAGACAGTTCTGTATGTGTCAATAGGGTCTGTTAAACAGACCTGCTAGGTCTACTAAAGTAAATATCCAAAGGAAAGCCTGAGACTGCACTTTAAAGTCTTACAGATTAAATTACAGTTTTCAAGAACCGTTCCCACTTAGTGCGGCGTTGTGTAGTCCTACAGAGCATTCCCATTTTATTTCAACCTTTGCTCTTTCTCTCATTCCTCTTTACAACAGCCCAGCCTTTCTCTATTGATTTCTCTCATCTTTAGAGCAATAACAGTTTCATTAATGAAGACCTTCTGATCACAGTTATAGATAACCATATTAATTGTGTGTTAAATGACCACAACAGCTAATTAGGTGTTACAGGACACCTAATTCGCAGATGAGAATGCAGCAGAAAGGATAAAAAGGCAGAGCATCCTGAAAAAAGCATAACGCTGTGGCTATAATCACAGTGTTAGATCAGGATATAAAGAGAGATACAAACTGATCTAAAAGAAACCTAAATTATAGCTATAAATATACTTTGTAAATGTATATGAAATATGTAATTATATACGTTATTATGTAATATATATTTAGATTAATTATGTATTTATCTAAAAGACAATTTGTATAAAAAGTAAAGCATATTTATAAAATATATTTGGTTACGTGTCAGCTGGGGCATGAGAGACAGAGCAAAAAGCACCTTCGTATGTGCTATTTTGAGGGAGCTGGCTGGAAAGTTTCAGGGACAGCATGCCGCTGCTGCTGAAGGAGTGGGACACAACTCATGTTCCAAACCACCATCACTGCTCTTAGGGATCAAAAATCTAAAGAGTTTGGGACATGCCACCGAAAATGCCTTCGGGAGCAGCACAAGCCCAGGAACTCGGCTCTGGCCAGACCCTCCTTGTGGCGGGACGCGGCGGCGGGCGGGGCTCGGGGCGGGCGCGGGGCTGTCGCGACAGCGCGGGGGACGCGCGTCCCGCCCCTTGCCGCGCCCCGGCGGCTCC
>VWZG01000355.1:94294-117314 GCA_013396735.1 Grallaria varia
CGCGGCCTCACGGGAAGTGTAGTCTGTGCGGGGAGGCGGCGCGTGCCGCCATGGCGGCTGCTCTCGGCCGCGCCGCCGCCGGGGCCTTCCCGCCATCCCCGGGGCATTCCCGCCTTGCAGGGGACGCTGGATTCTCTGCCGGGAGCAGCTTGCGGCCCCGCTCGGCCGCCGGCCTTCCGGAGCGTCCCCGGGACGAGCGCGGCGCCGCATGTCAGGAGAATGGAAAGGGGAAACTTGCAGCTTCTTGGCCGGACTCGGCGTTTTTGTGTGTTTATCCGGTGTTGCTTTAATTGCTCCCGGGCGGCAGTACTGCGTAAAAAGCATAAGAAAGGGCAAACCCAGTGAACTCGCTCCAATCCAGGCCTTCTCGCTGGTGTCCCGAGGTAAAGAAGCCGCTCAGTTCAGCACAGGGCGCAGGGAGCGACGGCCTTGGGAGAGCAGGAACGGCGCGGCCCTCGGAACTGCGGCTCAGAGTGCAAAAACAATCAGCTGATAGCATTGATCGCAATCCAGCTAACAGTGCTTGTTGCGATAGTTTAAGTGTTTGGACATGAGGTTTTTCATACAGTTTCAGGCCCCCAAACAGTTTATTTCGTTACTCTTATTGCTGATACTTACTGCTCTAATCATGGACCGATGCGTTTATCCGGACTGGGTTTTTGACTGGGGAAGGGAATTTTTGGGGCTTGCACGGTGTCCGGTGTAGGTACAGGAGCGTAAGAACTGTTGTAGCAGATCAGGCTTGCTTTCCACCACGCTTTTTTGCCCCTTCCTCATGTTCTCATCTGCACTATGAGCGTCCAAGCAAGGAGAGAAACCGAATGCTTCAGGCACGTCTGAGTCAAACTTTCATGGGATGTTTTTGAGTGTCAAGACCCATGGAAAATGGCATTCTTTTCTCATGTTTTAAGTTCATACATGGTGAGCAGTTAGCTAAGGATAACTGAATTTTGGGAAGTGAAGCATAAATTTTATGTGTAGCTTTTATGAAGACTGATGGTAAGAATGTGCCAAATACATAGGGTATAGCTAAGCCTTTTTTTTTTTTTTTTAATTCCTTTGCCATTAAAGATGGGGCAGAGGGGGAAAGGTATAATAATCACCACTTTGCGAAAAAAGTGCTGTGCCAAAGGGGTCACTTTCAGTACTCAGTCCATCATTAGGCGTGTCGTGTACTACCAAACCAGAAACATTGACCAGTTTCATACATAGAGATGAACAGATTTTATATGTTCATTGAGCTCAGTTAGCCTTAGTTGAAATAATCTGTATGCGATTGCTTATACAGATCACTTTGATTACAACAATGGTGTACAAATGACAGTATTTTTGAAGTTTTATGTGAGAAACTACTGGGCCCCATTTTGGTATGTGGAAGACAGCATTGACCATGCCTGGGAAAATAAATGTCAGCACTTTTATTGAAATGAAAGGGTTTGATGCAGCAAAAGAGCTTAGCCCATGTAAAAGCACAGCAAAGTAATGATATCCTATACTAATTAGGAGAAAAGCTAGGTAAATTTAGGGGAAATCTGAATTGATGTGATCACTTTCCTTTATGCTTAGTCATGGCATTAATGCTCTTTAAAGAAAGAAAATGTCATAGACATATTTGGGACCACATTTCATGGAGCAGAAGTTTAAGAGAACAATATTGTACACAAAGATGCCACTATTAAAACAACAACTGGAATACAGTCCTTACCATTTGCTTCATGACCAAAATCCCAAGACAACACAGACATTGGGACCTTGGGATTTCTCCTATGCTCCAGTTTGCAAGCCTGAGTTTGCCACGTTCTCATCTTTGCAAGCTTGGGAATAGTCAGCAAAATTCTCATTGGGAGCTACTGGGCACAGGGATTTTCATCTGGTTTCTGTGTGTTGTGGCCAGACCAAGCAACCCAAGAAGCACAGCTCTTGGAGCTGTGTCTCAGTCATTCCCATTTAGCAATGGCATATGCCCTGTCTATATTAGTGAAAGGCAAAATGAAACTCAGGTTTGCAAACAAACAATGACAAAGTGCTAGTGGGGTTGGCTGCTGTCTTCAGCATATGAGTGCCCCCCCTTATGGTTTACTGGAACATCTCAGGGGCTTTTCTAAAAATAGAGTCCTGTTGCAGAGACTGTTCATTGTAGTACTTTACAGCAGGGGATAGGAAGGGATTATGTAGTAGAATAGAAATGAAAATACAATTTAACTTTGTTCAGTATCTATTTAAAAGAAAATAGGAACTTACTTATCTATCTGTATTCCTCTTCAGTATTTTTTTAAGCAATTGGAGAAACTCACACTTCATTTCTGCCAATATTAGTTTCATATTTTATAGTCAAATGCGTAGCCACCCCAACTTCCCTGGGATCACTTCTGTAAATGGTGCTTATGACATACTGATGGCACTGAGTTTAAACTGACATTTAAGAAGTGATAAGCTACTCAGACCATAAAAAAAAACCTGTTTTTACAATGGAAAACTTCCTGTTGTGTATAAATGCAAAGAATTATCTCTATTGATTCACTCAACTTTTAGAACAGCCTAATTAGAACAGCTCCTGATAAGGAAACATGGATTAATGGCTGTTTATTGGCATGCAAATACAGTGAAAAAGAACTAAACACTGACTGTGAACTCAAGGTAAAAAGAAATTTAATTTGTGAATTACAGTCAACATTGCTCAAAAAACTTCTGTGTGTCAACAGGGCTGCTTAGCACAGGAAGGGAAGGGAGGCCACAGGAGCTGCTGTGTTCTCCTTTTTCTAAAATATTATTAATGTTGATGGCATTTCTTCAGCAAATGTTTCACATAAATCATGTTTCATCACTGTGACAGAGTGATGGCATAAAGGAATATTACAGTTGCCCTGTGATCTACCTAAAGCTAATTGCTTGCATCGGTTTCATTAGTTTTCAGCTCACAGGAAAAAACCTGATTAAAAACATGGATTTATATTCTGAGGTACACTTCTCAGATGGGGTTAAGACTTTCAAATCTTCTCCCTTGCTTCTGCCCTTATCCACTCCAATTGCTCTAATGTCCTTTTTCATTATTCTAATTTCTTCAATCTCTTCCCATATGTGGGATTGTTTGACACGTCTGACTCCATCATTTCCAACTTTGCATTTCACCTGCTATCTGTCTCGGAGTCCCTCCCTTGTTCCTGCCTAATCTGTTCTGTCTTCTAAGCTGTACGATTGCCAGGACCTTCTGTACCCATTTAGGACCGTGTATTACTGTATTTACTTCAGTACTCTGATTTTTAACTCTTGTCTAATACAGTGTTACTGGACCTACAGTCCTTATGTTTTGTTTCTTTATTTTCAAGAAGGACATGTTTCTAATGCATGGATTTGAAAAGATCAGGAAAGACCTACCTAGCCCATCCCTAAATTGATATTCCAAGTCTCAGCTACTGTTGGTAGATTCCTGTGCTTTGGTTTCTCATGAGGGAACCTCACTGCTTGTGGTACACATGGATTGCAGATGTGCATGTCTGTTTCTGAGGGCTAAACTGCTATTAGAGAAGAACTTCAAGACAGCGCGACAGCTAAGTGGCATCCACCACGGGTGCAGGAGAGCCTACATACAACTGCAAGCCTGGGTGGCTCTTAAACTACTGGAAATGAGCAGTTTGCTTTTCTTTGGCACCTGCTCCTGCTGCACTACAGCAGTCCTGTCTGGTGGGCTAGAATCCATTCACCACGGTGCACTGCTGTGAGCATATGTTGCAGATCACAGCATTCCTAGCAGTTTTGTCTGCCAGTGTCAAGCTTGCTGGTCTCCTCACGTGCTTTCAACTATTTTATTGTAATTCCTCCTCACTTCCTGTTTGTTGCCTGCTATTTTTCTGCTGTTGTGGCTGTTTTTCCATTCTTTTCAGTCCTCCCAGTTCTGCAGTCCAGATGTCACTCCCAGCTGCCGTGGACGCCACTATCTCCAAAATTCCACCCCTTCTGCTGCTGCAGGGCCATCACCCACAGCCTCACTCTCCCTCTGCAGGAAATAACTATCATTCCTGCTGTACTACACACCATGGCTATTGGAGGACATTAGTTAAATTACTGAACTGTCTTGAGACTGAGCACCATGTAAGGGTTACAGCATGATCATATTTTTTCTGGACAATCTACGTTAGGTAATGGGAAACTCCATCCAAAGCTGGATCCTAGGAAAAAGCTGGGTCAGAGTATCAAGCACATAATGTTACCCTTGCCCACTGCAGCACTATGCGGAAATTTCCATGACATGATCCTCAAAAGGGCAAATTTGGCCCAGAAATACTGTGTCTGGATGATAATCTATCTGAGGAATCACTTTCATTTCCTGCTTATTACAAACTCTTTTGGATTCTGAGATTCACATTTCTATTTCTGGAAGCAAATCCATGACCCCAGATAATTAATTTGCTTTAACAGTCAACAGGAAAATGGAACTGCCATTTATCTTTCAGCTTGACTTTGTGTACAGACTCAGGCAATTATATCTCCATCTCTTGGTTAATTTTATCTGCTACAGACTCAGTTAAATTTGCTTGCAGATTTCAGTTATTTCCTGAAAGTCTGCAGGATATGAGCAATTGCTGTTTATATATTAATCACCAAAATGCTTTATCCTGACTTTCTAAGGAAATAAAGTTTATGTGAGCAATCCATATGTTTCTGTGCACATTTCTTTATCTGTCCATTCCCTCTGCCTTGTCTCTATTGAATTAATTAATTTCAACCTAACTGAAAAAAAAGTTGTTCTTTTAGAGAGGAATTGTGTAACTCATTAGATGCTGTATTGCCCCTAATAGTTTTGGATTGTTTTTTTCCCTTTCACTGAGGAAAAGATTGCAATATGAACCTTCCACCTATTAGACTCAAGAAAATCCACACTCAAAAGCAATGAGTGCCCTAACCGTGGAAAAAGGTTCAGCTGGTGAATATAACTTATGCACAAGGAACCAACGTAAGCAGTTTTGCTGCTCACAGAATGTCCAGTTTTGTTTGCTTGATTTTCTTAAAGTCTTGAATGCTGGGTCACATGGCATCCATGGCAATAAAGTTTCAAGGTAATTAGTGATTATTTAAACAGTTCTAGTGAGAGTTTAAGTTTCAAATGCTTTTAGCTGTGTATCTGTAATGAAAGACATTTTTTGCCTTTTTCTGTCAGATTTATACACGTACTATTTTCCGTGAGGTCAGCACATTCTTGTGCCTGGAATCAGTCCATATCTGCTAGCTATCCACCAAGAGAAGCTGTAAAAGTTCTGCTATGCCATGAGTGGCACAAAAGAATGTGGGATATGACACCATCCATCCCCTGTGCTGCTCAGATGAGTCCTCTGAGATTTGAGGTCTACAGATGGAGCAAGTAAAAAAATAAAAGAGCCAATCACAAGGAGATGACTTTGCAGTTGTATTACTCACCACTCAAATTCATGCTCTTGTAGCCTTCTTTGTTCCTTGAGCAAATTCAGACGTTGAAAGCAACAGCAGGGGAAGGAAATACTCAGAAATTTGCCAAAATAGTGACATTGTGATTGACTGAAGGGGCACAGCTGCCACAGGAGAGGATGCAGACTTTAAGGGCAGGCAGGAATCTTTGCTGCCTCTGGGCAGCAGATTCATGAGGATAAGCCAGAAGTCACCTTCTTCATGATTGTTAAGCAAGAGCTGTGCAGGGATTAGGGCACACGAGAAACAAGTTTGGACTCAGAGCTCTGAGTTGCAGGACAGGACAGTCACAGAATCCCAGAAGATGTGATTCCAATTATTATTATTGGAAGGGATCCATAAGGATCGTTAAGTCCAACTCCTGGCCCTCCACAGGACCATCCCCAAGAGTCTCACCATGGGCCTGAGAGCATTGTCTAAACGCTTCTTCAACTCTGTCAGGCTTCGTGCAGTGACCACTTCCCTGGGGAGCCTCTTCCAGTGCCCAACCACCCTCTGGGTTAAAAACCTCTTTCTACTATCCAACCTAAACCTCCCCTGATACAACTTCAGGCCATTCCCTTGAGTTCTGTCACTGGTCACCACGGAGCAGAGCTCAGTGCCTGCCCCTCCTCTTCCCCACACAAGGAAGTTGTAACTGCAATGAGGTCTCCCCTCAGTCTCATCTTCTCCAGCTGAACAGACCCAAGTGCTCTCAGCCACTCCTCATATGGCTTCATACTGTAACTTCTTACCAAAGGAGAGAAGATGTACTGCAATTTAGCATAAGATACAAGTCTGCATCTTTGCTTTGCTAATGTTAGGCAAAACTTGGGGGGAAAAAAAGGAAGAACAACTGACTTCCTTGAAATTTTATTACCGCATGTATTCAAGGGGATAATAACATTGTAGCTGTGATGCTCTCAAGGTACAGTCATGTGGTCTTTCTGGGAAAGCTAATTTACAAGATAATTATTTTAATAAAGATGTATACAATTGACGAAAATAAAGACAATTTGGAGAGCACAAAAGCTCTTCTCTAACTGTCCTATTGACATTTTTTGTGTGAATTTTTTTTCTTAAATTTTACAAATATTTCTTGTAATATGAATGTATCTATTTTATTTATCTTTGGTCAAATTTGCATCACAATTAAAAGTATAGCTTGTCTTACAAATTTACTAATATTATTCTCTACTGACTTGCATCGGGATACTCTCAGATTATTATTATTATAATTTTTGTTCTGAAATGCAAATACATGGTCCCACATGTGGTGAGCTCTGTTACTACAGAAATAAGGAATAAAAGGTGGGCACAGGCTAAGTTAATATCTAATTTGTTTTGCAACTCATGAATTGGGGGAATAATTACCATATTTTTAGATTTCTAAAGGTTTGCATTCAGCACATACTGTAATGATGTAACAAATTGCTTCATGTTTGCATGTATGCAAAAATCCTTCATGTAAGCATGCACAAGGTTGTTTGAAATTGCAGTGTTAAAGCAGAAGGTGCAGGAAGTGCCATTGCAGTCCATTTTAGAAGGATTTATCTTGTTTCAAGTTTTCAGATATCTCCACAAGTCTCATGTATTTGAAGGCCAATTCTTTCCCCAAACGATGTTTAAATCTTAAGCCTTCAATACTCTTATTTTAGTGCACATGGAGAGTTTGCCTCTTAGATACCTACCTGGTGTCAGGATTGTATTTCAACAAAATATGAAGAGAATTACCTAGTTTCTTTGGACTTCACCAGCATAATAATAGTTGGCATTCATTGCAATTAACAGCCTACTTTCAGGGGAGCAAGTGGTAGGAATGCTGCAGCTTTTCTAACATGATCAGAAGATCTTACTCACAAAAGAGTTAATTTCAATGAAGAGGTTCTAATTGAGAAATTTACCACCTCTTATTTTCATGCATGTTAATGCAGAAATGTCTGGTCTTTTATATTTGCATACATGGTATCTATTAAATTTGTTAGTATCACAGAAGTTATGAGAAATAATGGCTTTACCAGAAAAGAGAGCTACATTGTGGGAGGCAGTTGATTTTACAGAAACTCTAAGCTAACGTGTCAGGGGAACCTACTTTTTTTAAAGGAAAGAACTCCTTATTTCTAATTAACTGTCAGTAATTTCTAAAGAAAGTAATAAAATCACTGCACTTTTTTACACTAATTCAATTTGAAAACAAGGAGTAAATATTTTTTCCTTGTTAATGAGAAATCCTGTATTCCACTTAGTTACAATCTCAGATCTTCTCAGCTCTTCTCTGTGTCTCGGCCCTTAAAGATTAATGCAAAACACTTGGGAATGCAGCTGAGTAGGAATTCTTCAACAAAACAAATTTTTTTAAGCTGGAAAACATTCATTCACTATATACTAAGGTGCTTGCAACAACCTAAGTGCTTGAACACGGCTTTTACTGAAATGCAATACTCAGAGAGAGTGAGAGGTATAATAGGTAATAGCCTTGTGGTCATGAAACTCTCTTGGGAGCTAAGCAGCAGACTCAGGAGCCTCTTCTGTCTCTTTTAGGTGTTGGCTCTGAGACTTTTTCTCCTTGACCTGCCTGGATGTGACTGCCAGGTGTGAGAGAAATCACTGTGGAGCTAGTCCAGTGATTGTTCTATCTGTGATGTGGAGACTCAGCTTCACACCGTTGTTGCAGAGAATTTAAACAAAATATACAGAAAGTCATAATATATTGCTACCGTAGGAAAGCCACTATAGAGTTGATTTCCTGGTGGCTGGCCCAGATTTTTGGGACAGGGAATAGTTGCAGACCTGCAGGCTGACCCTGAGCCTTTCCTGTCTTATGTAAATTCATCTACTCTCTGTGCATTCATTAAATTGAAGTGTTTAGTGACATTTAATAAAGGACCATTCAAGAAACTTTAAAAAGTTTTACAGGATTAAAAAAAAAACATTTTCTAATCTAACGTGATATTGAGTGTCTTTCATCAATCGGGAACAGATGTAATTAAAAAAATCTTACACATGACTGAAAACTCATATTATTGCAGTTGGAATGTGATTATATTTATATCTCAATACCACTAACATTATGAATTACTTTTGTTAGCAGTGAAATCTGGTATTCTATGATTGACAATGTTCTCTACATATAAAGGGAGAATCTCTCTTGAAAAAAATGACAGAAAACATGAAGAAATTCATCTACCTTCCAAGACAGTGTTTTACAAATTTTTGAGTAAAGTCCAATGGCCCCTAGATTATGTGCATAAGCTATAATTTTAAAACCATCAGGTAACACAGTGTTGTAATTTAAAACAACATTTAGCTGCTAATTAGCATAGTAACAGATAAGTGTTTGGTGAAAATAAAAACAGGTCTTAATTATTTTTTAAACCATTAATGTCAACATTGCTGCAATTATGTGTGGGCTATTCTTCTATTTTGAGGCTAAATGCAAATTCAGATAACAAATGGTTCCTTCAAAAGAATATTTACTGGAGGAGGAAAAGCCTAAAATAGTATGTCTTGGTAGTTCTCTTCTTTTGTAAACAGGATTAACACAATCGGTGCTGCCAGATGATGATGATTAATGGTTCTAAACACTATAGATCCATTATGTAATGCATCTCATATCCTTGAAAATGAGGACTGTAATTTGTCATTGTTGTCTAGAGCTAAAATTTGAACACATAATTTACAAGAATAGATTGTAGTGTTTTATAATTGCATTTTTTAATTCACATGGTCTTATATTTGAATAAATATTAGATCTCAGAGCAATGCATTAATTTTCTGTATAATGATGTGCAGTGGCTGGACAATAAATTATACATTTTTTTAGCTAAAATGTCTTCTTTCATATTTCTTATATGGTGTGGTACCCTATAATTAGCGCCAAAATAAAACCTCACTCCTCCCACCAAGAAACGCTCATTTGGTACTTTTATTTCCTCATCTCTACTCAACCATGTGACTGGCAGGGTTAGAAGGAAACCCTTGGGGGTAGAGCACATTCTGCCTGCTCCTGGGAATTACCTTCTGGTCTCTTGTCAGCAAGCCCTTTCAGGGGGCTGCTTTCTCATGGGCACTCCCCGACACCCCTCTTTGCCCCTGCTCCATGCCCCTGTTTCAAACAGTGGCCTTGGCTCATGCCAGCTACATGGTTCATTGCAGGCCGTGGAGTTCATTAAAAGGCATATGATAATTCATATGTGAAGAATTCCTCTCAACCACTCTGTACTCATTTACAGAATTACAAAAAAAATTATGTAAGAGATGCCAGACAGAAAACCTGATTCACAGAAGTTTGTTTGTTTGGGGTTTTTGTTGTTGTGGGAGTCCAACATCTTGGCTTGTGATATGGTCTAGCGTGCCCTAATCATTTGAATGGGGGATTCCATTAAATCACTGATTTGTGGTTCTGGAATTTCTCAGTGACCTCAATGCTGGAGGACAGCTGTAGCTTGCCTTCTTTATTTACTGATGCTGGCTCATAAATGTATCTTGCTTGCTTCGACAACAGAGGCAGGTCCCTGGTGGGCCACCTTGTTGAACTTGACTGAGGAATGTCTGCCCCTGGAAAGAAAAATATTTGGTTTCCAACAGAGAACTACAAGTTTCTGTGCCAAAGAGGACAGTGTTTGGAACAAACTAGAACAGATTGGAAAGAAGATTAAATTACCAGGTTAGGACTGCAAATTATTCTATAGGTATCTAAAATCAAAATACACCTACTCAGGTATTTTTATACTGGCAATGTTTTTCCTTTTCTATTTTCAATCAGTATTAACTGCATAAAGCTAATGTATAATCATTCCCTGGTACTTCCTTGCAAAATATAGGCACATTTTTTGAAATAGGCAGGAAGTGATATGGGCACATCAAGCTGTTTAAAAGAGACGAATGATGGTCAGAGTAGTCTTCAAAGACTTTACAGGCCTCTGCAAAAATTCATAGTAGCCAGAGCTAAATGCCACATACAATTAAAGTGTAGTCTGAAGGTACTCTGTGTCTGCTGCCTGTCTCAGAGATGTGGGAATTTATTCACTATTAAGAATCAATACATAATATGGAGTTTTAGTTCAGAAACGACATATTTGAATCAAAGACAAATACTGTCATCTGGTGATGATTTCAGCATTAATCATACTCTGATTTGAATTTTAATCCCTGCCTTTCAAACACACATCTTCTCCCTATATATGCATATATGTGTGTGTGAATGCACATGTTTATATGCATGTGCTATTTTGGCAGTGGTACTCAGCTCTTGTTCATAATACTATTTTCCCTTATCTGTCCCTGCATAACTCATTTCAGTTGACATGATATAGACTTATAGATTCAGAATTTGAAACTGATAGGAAAATAAAAGAATGCATATTTTCAGTGAAGACATCTGTGTGGTTTTATGCAAAATTTTTATATGACTGAATTGAGAAGGAGCAAAGAAACCATCATAAAGGTAAGCCTATAGAATGTAATGAAATGTTATAACTTTGTTGTATTTTTTTTATTTATCTTAGAGTTTTTTATGAGGACATAATAATCACATTGTATAATCTTTTAAGATAGTGTCAAAAACTAAAAAAGACATGTAAGTTCAGTAAGTTTTTCAGTAATTTCTGTAGAACCCTCATAGCTCCTCACCTCTGGTGATTTCTGAGGACTTTTCTGTAGAGATTGTGTTCTTCAGTCTGTTCACAGGAAGGCTGAAGGCATGGATACAGCTGGACCAGACACGTGCCTGATTCAATGAATTACTAGTAGCTATCATTTACTGCCTTGCTACAGCAGTGACAAAATAGTAACAAGGAGCAGAACTCCCCTATCAGGTAACCCACACGCACCAGCTGTCCTTTAACCCACTGCTCGCCTCCTTTCTCATAAATCCTTTTTTTTCCATCCTTAAATATTACATGCTTTTTCCTTATGAATAATAGTCTGGTTTCAGTGTCACATTTTAAGTACATAGTTAATTATGGAAAATTCTGTGTTTCTAATGGAAATAAAATACTTGCTTCACATTGATAAAATAAACACCAAAGTTTGCCCTTCATGTTAATTAGTATTTGTGCAACTTTAAGAAATTTCTTTGCATCATGCATACAGGTGCCATGTGATGCAGGAGTTACCATGGAAACAACACTATTGAATGGCAAAATCAGGCTTCATAATAGCTTTATCTTAATCACCTTCAATTTTTCCATATGTTCCAAGTATTTTACTCTGTTCAGTGTGTAGGGAACATGAAACGTAACCGATTTGTGGACTGAAGGGTAATAAAACTTCACTTTCACAACTTTTCTGTCATTGCCATCCTGTTTTAGTAATAAATCTTCTTTGTTCCTGTCATTACTTGTATTAAAAAAGTAATAGACAAAGCATATATGTACTTTATCTACATCCCTTCAGAAGATCTTGTGATCTCCCATTGGAGGCTTTACTACTTTTAGCTCTCTATAAAAAATGGTGATCCCATAAAAGGTCCATCACTGGTGACACACTGTGGTTTTATGGAAGAAGGTCATGGAAGAAAGCGGTTAGTTTGAGAGGGGACCACAAAACCTGTGGATACTTCTCAATTGAACACAGCCACTAGTCTATTGCATTAAGACCGCTATCAAATTATGCTTCCATCTTTGAAAAGAGCTTTTTTTGATTCTTTGTATTATAAGATGTTCTTGAAAGAAAACAGCAAATGTACATGATATAGTGCTGTGCATAAAGAACGTTAACCTTTACTAACAATTCAGATCAATAATTTTTTTCAAATTGTATGATTCAAGCTTAATGACAGATAAGAGAACTAAAAAACATTCTTAAACCTTTATGCTTTCAGATTTAGAAATGAATAATGATGAAAAAATGTCAGTGTTTTAGAGTACAACATGCAGTTGGTAAGCATATAACTTTAAGACTGACAATAGCATGAAAATCACCAACACAACTGTAAATTATCAGACACATATTTAAACTAGGATCATGTCAAACATAACTCCCATCTTTGTTGTTCAGCCACCTAAACTTTTATTTTATTATTTGGGGGGCAGGGAAGGTTTCTTTTTTTCGATGTAGCTATGTAAGTATGTCCTTAACACCTTATCTGTAAGGATATGAAAAATCTTCGTTACAGCTGCAAGTGAATCTTCTCTTGATTTCAGAGAAAGAAGGAACTGGTGTGGGATGCAAATGGGCAGTTACAGAAAGAGAGGAATTTCTAGGACGTGGGTTTCCCTTACATCAGCTGGTGGAAGCAATGTTTTATTGATAAATGCTTACAAGAAAATTAATTGTCTGACCTTCTGAAAAAGTAAAGATGGAGCACATGAGAAATGTCAATATGAGAAATAAGAGAAGACTAGAAATACTTACAGTGAGGACCTCTAAGTAGCCATAAGATTTGTCTAGCAGGGGTCAGGATACAGAAAATGAAAGGAAATTGTTGATGATAATGTTGTTGGAAGAATAAAAAAAGATTTATGAGTATGAAAGAGGGAAACATGTCAGATGAATATCGCAAGTAGAAATAAAAGAGGACTGTGAAAGAGAGTACTCCAAAGCCATGGTCACTCTTGAAAGGCCAGCATATAGCCAGTAAACATGCTGGAAACAATGGTGGCTGATCAAAAGTAGTTTGGTTTGTCATTTGCGAGACTGATGGGTGTTTAATGAAGAGAAAGTTAAACTGAATGTATATATTGGTAATAAGAGCAATCACTCTAGCTTTAACATGTTTTGTCAGATTTTCTCTTCTGAAGAGATTGCTCTCTTCCTTCATACTTAAAAAATTAAAATGTCTTATTCTACTGTTGATTGTACGTCCACCCAGTCACCTCCCTTTACCTTTAATCTTCTCAAAATTTGCTGCCAGTGCAGCTTTTCCCTCTCAAGAAAATGTTCTGTGCTTCCCTTGGCTTGTTTAATAGTCAAACATAACATCTGGCATTTGATCCTGACACAGTGTAGACTCATTAGTTTATAGGGCCATATAAATAAAAAGGATGTCATACACAAAAAATCTCATCGTCCTTGAAGTTAGTTACTTGTCTTAGTTTAGAGTAAACTAAAACAATTTAGAACTCCTTTTTCAAATTGANCGGTGCTGGCCCGGCAGGTGGGCAGAGGGGGCCCACGTTGGTGCCGTCAGTGCCTCAGGAAAAACTGTAGTAACTCCAAAACGATGAAGATTGTCTGTCCGTCTGGAGCACAAGGCACACCGGGCTAGGAGCAGGAGGCAGGGAAGAAAGCCAAACCAGCAGGAGTCCCTCTGAGATGGTTCCTTCTCCCAACCGCCACCGAAGAAGTGAAGAAACAAAAAAAACCTCCCCAAACCGAAAGAAAAAAAGAAACTCTACCCCCCCTTCCACCAAACTGTTGGTAGGGACAGAAAAAAATCTGACAAATTCTAAAACTATTACATTTCTATTGAGGACAGGGATTTTATAGACGATAGAGGATTTTTTATGAAAACAGAGTTGAACATTCTGCAGTGAAAACTGCTGGAAAGCATATCCTTGCTAGTCAGTGTGTGGCTGTGGCTAGCCCTAGTCATTGTAGCACCAGGACCAAGAAGCTGTTGTCATGATGACACACAGATAAAGTTCTTTTTGCTTGTCTCCCAGATCTAGTAGCTCCTTACAAATGTAAGAAGTCCACAGAAGTATCCCCAGAAGGTCTATTAGTATTTTAATCAGTTTTGTGTATAAAATATTGCTGCATGTATAATTTGTTCTGCTTCTACTTTTAAAGTCTTACCGGATTGAATGAAATATTTTTCAATAATTAGGAAACATGAATAGCTGTCTGGGTATTCAGCTGCTGATAAACCTGAAAATTAATTCTAACTTGGAAAACAGATTTTTCCTTCATTAAAAAAAAAAAAAAGAAAAAGGAAATCACAGGCTAAAAAAGGTTACCTGAGGCATGTCTCATTTGCAAAAGTAGCAGCAATATAGACATATATTACATAAATGGCGAAGAAATTAATATTTTTACAACAAAGGGCATAAAGTAGTTCATACACAACAAGAACAATGGCTTTTAAACTAGCCTATTAATCTATAAAGCAAACTTTGTAATCAGTCCAGCAATTTTTCAGTCTTGAATAAGCCATTTTATGGGAGTCTAATTAGATCTGTGATTCAGCTCTGGGAATACCATTGTGTGCACTTTTTCTAGTGCTTTATAGGCCATAACAAGTTGTTCCCAGGACACTTAAGAGACAAGTCACATTTTCATCATTCACTGGAGCTTTAAGTACATTTAGGACATGTCCTGCAGAGCTGTTCATTGTAGTGGTTCAAGGACACCTGGTGCTGTGGAACAAATGTTTTATTTACAAATATAGATTTAATGAGTTTCTGATGTGCAGCAAGATATCCTTTGATCCTGAAAAAGAAGAGCTAGTGTGGTGCAAACAGAGAACACAATTTAAATTAAGGCATGTCATAACTATCAAAAGCATCCCAGTGCTGTAATACAGTAGTGAAGTAAGAGTTCTTTGATAGGCAATCCCCTGAGACTGTAATGCCATTTTAACATCTTCCATGGAAAATCATGGATAAATAACAGGAAATAAGTGTCCAAGTCACTTATGTGATAGCTCAGAGCATATAATTCTTTTTAATTATGGTGCTTTGGTGTTCGACAAAACTGAGCTTTAAGGCATTTGGCTTCCTAACCGCATTTTTCAGAATTGCCCACAAAATCTATACGCACTCTGGCATTGCTAGGATGTCATACTAAAGGTTGTACAGCAGTTCAGAGCCCCTGTTTGTGTCCAGTTTATCTTATCTGGTGGATGATGTAGCTGTGTTCAGCCATGTCAGGGCCAATGGGTAGTGGCACAAGAACTGATGATGTCCTGCACCACTAAGTGGCAGTCCAGTTCTGCATGCTTATGTCTGCATTGCAAATCCAGCACTCTCCCTCACCAGATTGTTTGGTCCATGGGAGTAATGCCTCAACATTTCAGTAACACATTGTTTACATGACAAGAAGCCAATTCACCCACTTGAAAAATGGGCTACATTTAGGAAAGGTATTACAAAGAGCCTCTTTGTGGTGGAATTTTAACAAATAAATGCCATACATTTTCAGCTACAAACTTAAAAATCAAAATACTTGAGAATTACAAATTCTTGTGAAAATAGTGAGCTGTACAATACTTCTGCTGTATGTATTTATGAAGTATTGCTGTTTGTCCTGCAGCAGACATATAGAGACTTCAAAGGAAAATCAGCCTATTCAGAATACCACCTATAAAACACCAGCACAGAGATGGCTCAGATGCACAAGCAGATAATATGCACGAAGCAGAAAAAAAATGGCAAGGAAGTCACAGTCATCCACTGTCCCATGAAAGGTCATTTCTGATTCTGACTTTAATGAGAGCTAGTTACTTGCTGACTCTCATGATATTAGCCTAATATCTCACATGAAGAATCCTTCATATTGGCAAATTGTAAGACTGATTACAATGTGAAGGAAAAACATGGTAGTAACCCTCATCTCACTTATCATTCTGTGGACAAAAACAGTTTTGGCTTAGATACCTAAATATGTTCACTTCTTCCGCACATAAGTTCAAAGTAATTAAAATCTGCCATTTGACAACTTAAGATATTCAGTAAGAGAAAAGATGCATTGAGAGACATTCTTCTCATAAGGATTTTTCATGCCTTTTATAATTTTTCTGTTTAGATAAGCATCTTGTAGGCATGTACCTTTGTCCAATAGAAATATAGTTATGACACATCAGAGTTAGAAAGGCATGGTAAAATCTGTGTATTCTGATATGCAAAAAACCACTTTATTAGAATGAAGACAATTGTAGCCAGACAACTTATTTTTCTTTCCTTCTCTGAAGGGTTTCAGTCTAAAGCATCTCCATATTTCCTGCCAGACTTTGTAATAATGGTAAAGTAATATATATTTCAGGTATCTTCTTTTTCAAGCCTCAGCAACCGTCCATGATTCTCCAGATTTTTACATTCTTCTTTGTCTTACCTATTCTTAATATCTTTTAATTTCCATTCATCACTGTCATTTCTGTGTCCTGCTTTCTCCTTCCGTCTCAGTCAAGCCTCTAATGACAGTTTCAGTAGCATTTTTCATGGGAACTGTGAGCCATCTAAGGGAGCTTTCAGATCCAAGGAGAAGGGAACACCATTTGTGTTAAGGCTTCTCACACATTGTAGCTCCAGGGTTTGTTATCAGAAGACTTAGGTGTCAGTGATTGTCCTGCATTTGTCCAGGACAGGGTTATGTGTTTGCAATAGCTAGGAGGGGGCATGGCCAGGGCTCTGATGGTATTCAATACAATCTCAGGTCATTGCCATGGGCAAGGGAAAGGGACTCCCTCTCATTTTGAAGGAGAGGGATTTCCATCAGTCAAAGAAACAGTTCTGTATTTGTTTATTGCCAGTTTTTCTATGTAAATAATATATTTATTTTATACATTTTGTTATTAATATTGTTACTGTTACTGGTCGTTTTCTTATTTCATTGCTGTTTCCAGTAAATTGTTTTTATCTCAATGCATGATCTTTACCTTTTGTGCCTTCCACTGGAGGGGGAGAGTGGAGCGGTGCATGTTTTTTTCAGTGGGAGTGCTAAATGGGAGCATACCATTCCTAAACCACAGCAGTGATCCAGACATAGCCTCACCTCAGACATTTCTTTATCTTTATCCTGGATAACAATCTCAATGCATAGAAGAATCTGGAAAAGGTACTGAAACTAAGAAATAAAAACAGATTTAGCAGTAGAGGATACTCAGAAGAGGAGAAAGAAAAAAGTGGAGATTCAAAGAAGGAGAAGGATGAAAAGGAAGAAAGTAAAAAAAATGGAAAGCAGGGGAAGATTCATCCCCTCCCTGTAAGGCCACAAAGAAACTGATGCCAGATTTTACTTCATTGTGTCTAGTAAGTTCTCCATTAATGCTTAATCAGAGCTGAGCTCTGAATCCTGTAAGGGTATATGTAATTAGAAGGAAAAACAGGGTGTAACAGTAACTCGTTACTGAAGGGTGACTGTATGCAGAGCAGCATATTCACCTTAGCTAGAAAGAGAATCTTCTATAAAAATCTATTTTGTATGCACCCTGTCCTTCCCGAAGAATAACTGCCCTAAGAAATAATTTATTAATCATTGAAAAACAAGGAAATGTCAGAGTTAAAGATGTCTGTGAATCTTTATTCTCTTATTAAAGTATTATGCCGGCTTTAGTCATACAATCATACACATTTTTCTCCTTGACCCCTTCTTCATTATGTGCAAAGAATGAGATTTTTAGTATATTCTTTTAGCTTCATTCAGCATGTGGTCTATTTACTTTCCACTGTTCCATCTCAGCTGTGAGGACAGCCATACATTTCCTGCTGGCCTGTTCTGTGACTCTCATAGTGCACATATGTTTCACAAACATTCCTCTCCACAACATTTCCCAGAAAGAGTAGCATTTTATCATCTCTACCCTACAGCTGGGAAACTCAGGCTGTACAACACAAGTATCTAAGAATTCAAGCTGATCCATCTGAGTAGTTCACAATGGGTTACATTTCATATTTTTAAAGGACAGTTCCCAGTAGCTTCAGATAGAGCTGTGAATGTTTAAGCACTTCTTCAAATCAGTCTGTGAGATCTCAAGCTGGACAATGAAAAGAGACAATAAAATAACCATCTGGGAAAAATGTGATTAAAGAAACTTGCTACACAGGAACTTTCCAGTGGAGATTGACTACAGTTCACCAAAGCAGCTACTGTCTAGTGATGGGATCTCCTTTGTATTTCCCTACAGCACCAGGGCTTTACGATAAGAAGTGTCACACAACCTTGATAAATAGCAGTGCTGGCACATCACAGATAATAAAATGTGCTCTTTGTTAACATAAAATCCCCTTTTGTGCCTGAAAAGGAAGTGTGGACTATAGTGAACAGGAGTCTGAAGGTCACTGACAAAAGGACTGAAATTTAGGAGACTTGAGAGGTCGGCCTGTGCAAACCTCATGAAGTTCAATAAGACCAAGTGCAAGGACCTACACCTGGGTAGGGGAAATCCCAAGCACAAATGCAGGCTGGGCAGAGAATGAATCCAGAGCAGCCCTGAGAAGAAGGACTTGAGGGTATTGGTGGACAAGAAGCTCAACATGACCTGGCAGCGTATGCTTGCACCCTGGAAAGCCAAATGTATCTTGGGTTGCTTCAAAAGGAGCATGGCCAGCAGGTTGAGGGTGGTGATTCTGCCCCTCTACTCTGCTCTGGTTAGACCCCATCCATAGTACTGCGTACAGCTCTGGGGTCCCCAACATACGAAGGACACTTGTTTGCCTTGTCACTGCTGCTGCTGTCCTCTAATTAAGTAGGAAGGAGGATATCACTCCTCAGTCCTAGGTTTGACCCCGAGAACCTTGTAAAGGTACACCAATGGCAGAGTCAGGAGAAGTCAGGCAAAAACATAGATTTGGAGAGTAACTCAGGTTGGAAGGGACCAGCTATGGGGTCAAACCATGTTGCTCAGGGATTTATTCATCCTGGGCTCTGCAGCAAAGCCTCTGAAATGATAGAGACAAGGAAAATTGTCCTAAATCCCACCAAAAGAAAAAAATCTGCTGAGGTGTTATTTCAATTCAGGGAGCCCAGGAAAGCTGCTGAACTAGGAAGCAGGGAAGACCTTTAGCAAGAGTCCTTTAAGCCAGTGTTTTCAAGACTATGATTTTAACCTCTTAATCTTGCTATTCTTCTGTATTTTGTTTACTTCAAGTGCTACCTTATTCCAGACTGTTGTTTTCATGTTCAAGTAAAACCAAGTTTTAGAGACAGGAAGAAGTTGGGGCCTTTTGATGATGTCTTTATTTTAAAAGAAAGAAGAGCACTTTTATCTCATGGTAGCAAAGCTGGGTCCTGTTATAATCATGCATTTACAAGACAGGTTATTCATGAGCCAACTAAAATGCCACCAGCTAGCTTCAGAAATCCATCCTGAGTTCAGTCTTGGCACAGTTAGTCACAAAAATTACTCATTGCAGACAGAGGCCAGTTACAGAACTTGCCTGCCCAAGCCATATCCAGCAGGGGCTTGCAACTAAAAAGCTATTATTTAAGTATCCTTGAAACTTTTCAAATACCATGAATATTAAAGGGATCACAGAAAATTTCACATCTAACAGATAATGTGGAAAAAAATATTAACTCATTAAGAATTGCCATGGTGCTACCAAAAATATTTCTAGCTTATAATAAAATCTTGGCAATAAATCTGTCCATGAACAATTTCTCCATAGGAGTAGACCGAGTTGAGTAGATATCACACAGAATTAAAATGAATATGTGCCAAAGCACATCCACGTGTATGTTCCTCTGTTCAGTGCTCATCTGAGTAATTTTAAATGTTATGGCAGCATATAAAAGGAAATTACTTTAACTCATCACTTTTTCAGGGATAAAGTTTCCTGCCAAATATTATCAGGCAATTATCACCTATAAATATACATGCATGCCTAATGCTATTCCACTGGATCACTTAGTTTAAATTAAAGACACTTACAGCTATATGCTGGATGGCTGTCTTTAATATCCACTCCTCTTTTAGTCAGGTTTCCTGATAAGGAAGGGCTTATGAGATCATACTGTAGTATTCATGCAAACAATGTCTGTTAATCTGCACTCTTCTAATAGCTTTTGAACCTGTTAGACAATTTCAAGCACATTTGACAAAGAGGACCTAACTTACAGATATGAAGTTTCCATATATCAAATTAAAATAGGCAGATAATCAGAGGAAAAAGAGGTTATTTGAGCTAATTGTATTTCCATCCTCCTCCTCTGTCATTGATGGAAAGACAGTATCATGAACACTTTATTTAAAATCTACAGAATTCATATTATAAAGTTATTGTGGCTGTCGTGTCACAGAAAAAAAGCTTCCCAAAATTGTAATTTATTAGGCATCAGAGAATCCAAGCAGAAAATACCAGCCTTTCCATGCTCCTAAGTCCCTGTGCTTTGAAGAAGCATTACTTGTTAACAGCAAACACATATTTCAAAAACTTATAAAGAGCTTCGCCATTAGACTTCTGTTTGTAAAAGATTTTCTCTTGTCTTGCCGTAAATAAAGTGCGAAGAATTTAGTCTAAAGGAAAATGAAAGAGTATGTACCGAAGAAGCATAGCAGCTTCCCTGATTTTTTAATTATTTTGGGTCATTAGCTCGTACTTTCAGCTTAGTTACTGTTTTGAATGCATGGGAACTGCCTGTGTATTTCTTTCCCATCACAGAAATTTCACCAAGTTTGACAGTCTCGTAGAAAGCAATATTCCAAAGGGACCTTCCTCTGGGCCATATAGCATTTGGCAGACATTCATAAATAGGACCTGTTTACTTTAGGTTTTGAGCAAAATCTCTTCTGGACAGCTAATGATTTAGCTAACAACAAAATGATAGCAAAATTTTTTAACCAACTAGGGGACTTTCTTTTTGTTTGTGATGGAGTTGTGCATGATATGTAAGATGTGTAAAAGACTGGTTTTCTTTCTCATTTCCTTAATTTCCTTATTGCACTTTAGAAATAGTTTTACTCTAAGACAAAAAAACATCTGAAAAAAGTAAAAAAACTTTTCTTTTGTTATTTTAGACATATTCAAAGAAAAGTGTAAGATAACTGAATATTTTTGTAGTGCACTTTTTTATTAAACTTTGCTCAGGTGATTTGTTGTTTTCCAAGGAACAATCCAGAACACAAACACAACCACAGTTATTTTTATGTTGGTTTAGAACAGACTGGCTTGTCCTCAGCTAAGGCTGAAGCTCAGCTGTAAACTGATACTGTTTTTGTAAACTGGCATGGGTTCACTGAAAATACCATACCTGTTCAAGATCTGTCTCACTGACTGTGTTCATGTAATGTCTTCAGTAATAAAAGGAATGAATGGTATGTAAACAGCACAGTAAATGTACAGTGTCACCTTTTAATGGGTTGTTGCTCAGTTTGCCTTAATTAGTTATGGAATTATCAATATTCACTGAAGATTTTAAATGTGGACATTGCACTTCCTGGAGAGGCTCTTGATTTCAGAAAGGTGGATCAAAATAGCAGTTAAAGCTTAGAAAATTTCAAGGAAGAAAAATCTTCACACGCCACATTTCTGCAATATTCTTGAGTATTTTCAACTTTATTACCATTTGCAGTTCGACAAATCTGGCATAAATTTCCTGTTGCATGGGATTTTATGTCCATCCATGTCCATTTTACTTTCTTTTTAAGAAGGGATAAATACACCTGAAGAATCTGTCTGCCCCAGTTCACTACTAATGGCATGAAACAGTGACATTAAAGCTGAATTGAGATCCCACCAGCAGCCTTTAGTCATAAGCATTTGAATATCTGGACTTTGTGTGGGGTTTTTTTCCAAGTCATCATTTCTTGTTCTTCAAGAAAACAGATTTTTTTTTTTTTTTGGCCTTCCAAGAGATAGATTTTACCCATTACATTTTTTCCTCTTTCTCAACTTTTACTAGAACTTGTTTAAACAATCTTTATATAACATGAACTCAAGACCATTTTCCCATTCTAGTTAAGAAACATTTTTCTGTATATTTTTTTCTAACTTTTGTGATGGTAGCACTGCAACACCTTTAAGTGCATTAATGGAAAATTCTTTGCTAATCCTTGTGTAATTCTACATTTGAAACTGTAATTCTTCCTTTTGAAATGCGTGTGTGTATATACATATATATACACACACACATTGTAACAATTCAGAATCCTGTAGGCAATTAAATAAAGAGAGTAGGCTTAGGTTATATATTAGGAAAAAAAAAATTCTTTACTGTGAGGGTGGTGAGGCACTGGAAAAGGTTACCCAGAGAAGTTGTGGATGCCCCATCCCTGAAGTGTTCAAGGGCAGATTGGATGGGGCTCTGAACAACCTGGTCTGGTGAAAGGTGTTCCTGTCCATGGCAGAGGGGCTGGAATGAGATGATCTGCAAGGTCCCTTCCAACCCAACCCATTCTATGATTCCATGAAACTTCTATGCTGATCACCCAATGCACACACACTTTAATGGATTTCAGAGGAAGGATGACTTTTTCCAACTCAGTTGTGGCATCTGTAAGTACCACGCACATCACGGAGCAAATAAACAGCCATTCAGCCTAAATAATAACTGCAGATTTTGGGCATTTCTGGGATAATTTATCTCCAATATGGTTGTGCTTCTATATTTGCTGTTTAACAGTGGGGAGTGGGTGCCGGGCTGTTCATGACCGGATTCGGGCTCGATGAAACCTTCAGAGATGCCCGTGAATCCGTGTGAACGGGTTTCGTGCCGCACTTGACACCCTGGGCCGACGTGCCGCAAGGGAGACTGTCGTGTCGCTCAGCTCCGCTCAGCCCACTGCTGCACATCCGAAGCGGGGCCACGGCGGTGCGGGGAGCGGGCGGTGCGGGTGTGCGGGCGATGCGGGTGTCCGGGATGCGGGCAATGCGGGGTGCGGGCGGTGCGCGCGCGGCGCCCGAGTCACCCTGCTCTGCCCGGCCCGGCCGGGAGCGCGGTGGCGCTGGCACAGCGCGGTCGGCGCATGCGCGGGGTGCGGAGCGGCCGCGGGCCGGCGGCGCTG